>WEKX01012891.1:127378-145885 GCA_013390025.1 Pitta sordida
AAAACATAAACTAATCTTCCTCCCCAGGATACCAACAAGCAGCTGTACCTTGATTAAGAACCTGCCTTAATCCACTCCATCTTTGTGAGATACAGCTCACTGGTGAGAAGATACTCTTTTGCACCATCATTCAGAAGGTAAAAAACTTACAGAGATACTGCAAGTCTTTCAGAAAATACTTTTATTTATTTTCAAAGGTTGAAGAAGTTGTGATCATGAGAGGATACAGATAGCTTATGTGAGAAGAAATGGAAATGGTGGCAGAGATGCGTATTTGAAGGTTATGAATGTGAAGAACAGTAGGCTGGCTGCGTGTTAATACAGATCAGAAAGTGTGATAAAGATATGAATAGGAAATGTTTACAATGGCTTTCAGAGAATAAAAAAAATCTTACCATGACATCATTTGCCTTTTCTAAGTCTTCTGACACGTGACTTAAAGTCAGGTCACACAAGACAGCATAACGTGTGTTGTGTAAACTACTAATTTTTAATTTGTCCTTCACTAGTACTATCATATTGTATTATTCCACAAAAACGTGAACATCTGAAATAATTTCATATGAAATCACTAGGGCGAAGTGAGGGCAAGGCTATATTTCAGTTCCAACTAGCAGCAAAAGTAGACTTACAGTTAAAACCAAGTTTTACTTAAAAAGATCTGCCCTGATCCTCCAAACTTCAAAACATATTTATTCAGTCAAACAATAACCATCAATTCTCTGCTTGCTAATTCTGAGAGACAGAAGGGACAAGAAGGCTCGACAGCCTGAGCAACAATTTGACTGGGAAATAAGTGAGAAATGGCAAAGAACCAGTTTTCTGGGGGTGAAAACAAAACAAAAACAACAATAAAAAACAACTATGTCTTTACATATTACAAAATGCTCACTTCACTAAATGTTTTCTTGCCTTTTTCTTCTATTCCTTTCTTACCTTTCTCCTAGTAAGTTTGATAACAGGCACTAACACACGTCATAAAGATGCCCTCTGAGCTCTTTCTCTTCCAGACTAAAGGCCTACAGAATTCTAAATATTAAGTGAATTTAAGCCTCATAACCCAGTGAGCAGGAAGTCTCATTTGGGATTTTTCTTGCAGAGTCTATCATTTTTTGATTTGTGATCGAAAATCAACAAATTGTGCTGGCAACACATAGACCTTGAAACTTTCCAGCTGCAGAAACAGATACAAGCAGAAAACCTGCACGTTGCTATTGAGAATGATATACCCTAAATATTTTAATATCTGTGAAGAGATAGATAGACACAGGTTACAAGAAAAAATTCTTATGCTCCAGGACAGGTTAGCATATTTGGTATGCAAAGATGAGCATTGTAATCCAATTGATTATATTACATTTCACTGTATTATGCTAAACCTTCACCAAAAAAAGAAGACAAAAGTTGCCGACAAAATTGAAAAGGTTTTTTTCCTCCAATCTCTGTAAGCTGACACAGCCAGTATTTTTTTTTTCCAAGAAAGCTAAGCCCTTATATAACCAGCATCAGGAAGTGACATCTGGCAGTACCCGGTGCTGAGCACAAAACAAAAAGCTCTGAGTGAAAGTGGGTTACAGCTGCCCCAGTAACACCAGCAGCAGCAACTCTTGAATGACTTGCCCTCACAGTCAGATAACCTTGTACCAGAGAAAGGAAACTGTCAAAACTACTTGAGTCTTGTATATTCAGTTGTTTCCCATATACTAAGAAATCCTAAGATTATGTGCATTTTCTTTAGTATTCCCATTATAGTCAGATTTCCTGAGGTATAAAAAGTCTCTGATTGGAGGCTGTTGGTTGTCCTGTAAAGCCAGAATAAAGAGTAGGACTGAAGACTGTGATAAAGTAACACAGTTTAAAATTAAAAGGAAAAGCACTGAAGATACACATAATCTATGTAAATGAAGACAGGAGGTAAAAGGTCAGATCAGTGGTATCAGCTGTTAGAAGCATCCAGAGTGTAGGAGCTACAGTTCAGTGCTGCAAAGTGCTATACCCAGCCCACAGAAGACCTGAGGCAGCTCCAACCACTGGCACATCAACACTTGACTTCCAGCATATCCATGAATGCTGAAAACCACCACCTTCTCAATCAACCACTTTGCAATGTGAGAGCTACAGCTACACTTGATAAAAACAAAGCTACTACTTAGTTCCTGGAGGCTGCGTGCTACAGAAAAACGAACTGCCAGCAAAGGTTTGTCGGAGGTAACTTTTAGTGGTAAAAATCATAGAAAATTAAAAATGCAGTTAAAAGAATTCCCCAGTAATTATTACTTGAGCTAATTTCTTCCAGAGCTACAAGTAAGATCCACAGAGCTACACCTGCTTTTGGTTCCTACATTTTATTTCAAGATGTGTTATTACCTTATAAAAATGTTTTCAACAGCTCTTATCACTAAGATTATCTCTTAAGCAAACTCCCTTCTAACAAAAATAATACAAATTAAAATAATGGAACTAGCTATGCAGACTAATGTAATGGTCTTGCACTCCACAATCCAGGAAATATAAATGCATGTAATACTCTTTTCCACCTGCACATTGAGTAACACCCTAATGAATGAACTGTCTTTATTAAATATATATATGCTCCCCTTTGCCAATAACAAAATAGCTGGTTTAAAAAGAACAATTTTTTCAATAATTTTCTAGTAGTTAAAGGGGGTGGAAATCACAATCTTTCTGAGTAACTCGACAAAGACACAATAAGTCATATAAAAGACACCAAAGATGCCAAAGATGTATAAAAAGAACTTACATGAAAATAGGTGCCACGTTACATTATGTTCAGCCTCTTAAAATCTGACCTGATAGTCATCCTTAGTAACATGAATAGTTATTTTCTATTATTACATATTTAACACCTCAGGCAAGAAATTACCATGGTAAACAATTACCTGATGGAAGTACACACCACTAGTAGAGACGGCACCTCTTACAGAACACCTACATCATCACCTGTGGGCAGAACTTCAGCTCTAAACTCATAAGGTGCCAAGACTACAGGTCAAGCATATTGGGCAAGCATAGTAGATTCTCCTGACCATATCTCTACTCTCACCAGTTAGATAGCTTAAAACTCCAGAAAGCACAGATACAAAAAGCAATTCAATGCCCAGGCTACATGACTTGCAATAAAACTAAAGCTGCCATTATCTTAATGCTTTGGGTTACTCAAGAGAAGACAGGGATGTAAATGGGGTACTACTGGTAAGAGCCTGCATGAGTAAAGATGATTCTTTAACTTGATAGGAACCACCGCAAATGACAGCTAGAACCTGAAATATGTCAAGCTCAGACTAGTAAGATGGCAACCTTTCCTCTGGTTAGTGAGATTAATTAACAAAATGTGATTAGACTGCTTTGTGTACACTCAATACACAATGTTGTGAGATTCACTGGCCAATGTTGATCAGCATCCCAGTGGATGACTATACGGTGTCCTGTGGCATCAGAATTCATAAAAATAGTATTATTGATGTATGTTTCAAACAAATGGGCGACATATACTAAACCACACATTTTTAGAAACCTTAGCACAAGCTCCTGAACCACAGGTTCACAGGTTATTCTGAGCTGGAAGAGAGCCGCAGGATCATCTAGTCCAACTCCCCACCAGCTAGACCATGTCGCTGAGCTCCTCATCGNTCTGTTATTTTTATTTAAATTTCAGTAGTGAACAAAATATGTACTTCAGGTCTGTCAAATGACTTAAGGCTATAGTAAAAAAATAGTGAGGACTGAAGGGAATTTATACAGTAGTCCCTCACCTCTTTGCAGCTCAAATTTCTCGGCTTCAATTCTTCGCATTTTTTTCCCCGCAAAGACATCTTTGCCTTCCCTCAGTTGATCACGGTGTTTTTCTGTGTCATGTGAGCACAGGACAGCCACACATGCGCAAAGTGCCTTTGCTGTGCGCTAAGAGGCGGGACCAGCTCGCACCAAGGGGCAGTCCCTCTCGCTTGCTCAGGGACCGCCCAGAGTTCCCTCTCTTACGAGTGTTGGAGAGGTTAAACGGTGGGGAAGCTTTATAACATGGTGTTAACAGTTTATTACAGCTGCTTGCCCCAAGGGCTGTGGAGGGACAGGGGCTCAGTGGAGTGCCACACTAGGCTGGGGCGGTGTTGTGGTGCTCCTTACGCAATACTGCTTCTGCTTTAAAATTGAGAGGATTTAAGAAAATGTAGAGAACAACTTGTCAGATCCTTATTGGGCACAGAGCCAGTTAGTTCAGCTACACCTAACACACTTCAGCTATTAGAGGATCCTGATCTTTTTTCTGCCAGCAAGCCTCAAGCAATCTTTAGTCTGATAAGATCAAAAGACACACTAGTATGTGTTATTAAACAAGAGATTATATAGAGACTTGTTAAAGCACTGTTGTTTGATCATGATTAAAAGATTACAATTGGCAAATGCAGACAGTAACTGAGCTGAGACAGGGAGAACCTGCCAGTCTTGGAAGAGCGGGAAAGAATAAAAAGATAAAATTAAAGCCTTTATTTTATAGTTCACAAATTCCACATATACATACATACAGATAATTAAGCATTTCAGCATCCTTCATTAGTTTTTTAAAAAAACACTTGTCAAGTCTCTTCCTATTTCTCATATTCTCTTATCCACCACAGGAAACAGAGCTACAACACACTGTGGACAGATCCAGAGAACAGCCTTTCTGAAAACTCCTGAGAAGAGACCACTGCTTTCACGGATGCACAACACTTAAGAGACTGAAGCACAAAAAAGTAGTTGCCAAATGAAACAGTAGTACCTCACTAGTGCACCTTCCTAAAAGAACAAATAAGAGCTATTTCAGTGTATCAGGGAAGAGCTGATCCAGGCTTGTTTCTGAATCTAATCAACCTTTGGACACACAACTCACAGGTGGTTCCAACATTAGGCAATGGGACACACCTCCCATGCTATTCTGCATCTTCTGGCACTCCCACATATCCAAGCACATCCCAGGCTATAAAAGTAAACCCTCAATTATCAACTGTAAAAACACCATTCTGTTAGGTTGCCACAGAGCTGCCTTCTCATTTCAAACTACCTAATTAGGGAAAAATAGCATGCATGCACACAGAAATAGATACAGAGAGTAAGTACAATACCTTAGGGCTACGAAGACATTAAATTATTTGGGAGCATTGCTCTTTCTTGAGCAAAAGAAGAAATAAAGTATTGATGTGCCTAGTAATAAAGAAGGAAGAAAAGTGCAGGAGGAAATTCAGAACAACAGATCACTAAAATGAGAAACTATCTTCCTGAAGCAAAATACTTAGAATGAATCACAACAAACATTCTAAAGATAAAGACTTCAAAATAATAAAGTGCTTTTATTTTTCCATACTTTAAGATGCATTAATTTAAAGGAGACAACAGAATTAAAAGACATGATGCATCCCTAAACACAGTTCCTTTTTAGGTAGTTATCCCTCAGTAGTAGGACTAAAATGAAACTAACTAAAGTCAATGAGCGTGTCTCCAGTCCGAAGAGACTGATGCCCACCTGACTACAATCTCAATTCAGGAAGTTGCAGAGAGTGAGGAGGTCCTCCCTGAGCCTCCCCAGGCGAAACACCTCAGTTTCTGCAATCGCTTATCACACTTGTGCTCTAGATCCTTTCCCAGCTCCACTGCCCTTCTCTGAATATGATTCAGTACCAAAACGTCTCTTGCAATGAGGGACCCAAAACTGCCCCTAACCCTAACTGGCCCTAATCCAACTTCAGCCAGCGTACATTTCAAAAAGAAAAAATATTCTCTTTAACACTTCATGATAAAATATCTGTCCTTGCCATCTTTCTCCCGCTAGCTGAAATGATCTTCATTTCTTCAATCCAAAATCCAAAGCAGCCCCACCATTAGTTTCTTCTTTCTGACCAATCAATTCTGGGCATTTAAGAAACTTGCACAACATAATTTATTTTTCGTTAGTTTAATTTCCTAAAGAAAGTAGAATTCTTTGTCAATCCCCTATACCTAGAATTTATCACCTGTTTTCAATCAAATTTAGGAAAGCGCCACATCTCAAACTCTCAAATTGGCAGCTGGGTGGTGGAGAGAGGCCACTGTGAATGGAGCACTCTAGCAGCGCTCCATCAAGAGATGCCACCTCGACACAGCACCAGCTCACTAGCATTGCCATGGCAACAACCACTTATCTTGCCAGGCCCAGGCCCAGCCAGCCTTGGCAAGAGTGCTGGGAGCCGGCTCACTGTGAGTGAACGCTGCAGCACTGCGGCCCCACCAAGCCCAGCAGCTCGCTAGCACTGCCTGGGCGACCAGCGCTGTATCTAGCCCTTCCTCAGCCGGTCCCACCCCAAGCGTGGGCCTGGCAAGCCCAGCCTGTGTGGGCATAGCGGCAGCTGCTGCAGCCAATGACATGGCGTGGCAGCACCCAGATGGCTAATGGGAGACAGTGGGAGGTGGGACACACATGGCACAGAACAAAGGGGGCTGTGCCAGGGCACAGCAGCAGCTGGATCCACCACTACCATGTGCGGATAGGTTGGATCTACCAGGATCCTCTCTCCCATTGTGAGCAGTGGCTGCATTCACCAGTCTCCCACCAGGGGGTTGCCGCTGCCAGCACCAGCATTCATCCCCCACTAGACCCAGGCCAAGCCAAGGCAATGTTTCGTATCAGGCAGATTGGCCTAGTCTTGTTTGCAAGTTTGCTCGCTTGCAGGCTGGACTTGGGATGGGTAGCGGTGGCAGCAGCAGTAGTGGCAGCTCCCGCATGGCCATGCCCCGCAGAGGGCACCCCTATGGCCCCATATGGCCCCACAGCAAGCTCCACTTCCAGCGTCCCAGCCGAGTGCAGCAGCGAGCGCAGAGCCCAGTGTGAGCCACCGCACCTCCCCAGGTTTAAACATATTTTCCACCAATTCCCCTATCGGCCACCATTTCAGGCAGCCACGGTGCCCCCACAGCAGCAGTGGTCTCCTGATCCATGACACAGCACAGGGAGGTGCCAGCAATGCCAGCCCCCTGGTGCTGGGGGGTTGCAGAGGGGCGGGGTGATGGTATTTACATACTATCTCTTTGCGACGGGGGTGTGCTCTGCAAATAGCCAGTTAATATTCACTGAGAAATATTCCACTAATCTGTGAAGATGCGAATCAGTAGGTGCGAATATGTGAAGTATGACTGTATATTTAAAATATATCTGTCATAAGTTGGCATTGTAATATATGTGTGGTGGATGTATTTTTGTATTCCATATTGCTGTGTGCGGGTGGTGCCGTCCACAGACTCCCCTGGTGTTCCGCTGCAGTGGAAGATCCCAGACTCTCCTGGTGTTTGGCTGCAGTGGAAGATCCTGGAAGTGGCAGACGTGGCACGGCAGGGGCGGGCCAGCGCAGCATCAACCGGTGCAGCTTCTTCTTTGCCTGGGGAACCAGAGGAACTGTATACTTTCCACAGAAATATCCGAACTGCAAGAGATGTCAACCATCTGCTTGGAGGCCTTCACCATTAGCCCAGAGCTTGTTTCCTGCTTCTCCCTTCCTGCCCCCGCCCTCCGATCTGGTGGGGAGAGGCTGAGTGGACATTCGATTTGGACAGTTAATAATTCTCCATCCAAGGTTTTTTTTGTTGTTCCTCAGCTCTCTGGAGCATCTTTTTGAGTCATAATTTTGTGTGTTTTAGTTAATAAACATTTTTTCCCCCTTTTCCTCCACTTCCCTTTCAGGAGGGAAATTATCTCACTGAAATTGGTTGGAAAGAGGAGGGATAAAACCAGAATCTCATTCTAAACTGAGACATCACATGAAAACTACAAAATGCTAACTTGTCTAAATATTAATTCCATATGCAACCCAAAATTTAAATCCAGTTACTTATTCTGCAAGAGCATTACAAATGTGTAAATACTGAAAAGTCAATAAATTTTTTTAGTAGTCTCTACAGATGTCTTGTATTAGGCTTCTGAATATAACTTCTTAACTCATATTACAAGTATCATCTAAGATTTCATCTTCACCATGAGAATTTCTGCTTGTCTGTCTCTTTTACTTCTGAGAGTTCATAACCAGTGAAGAATTACAAGATTTGATACTACCTTAGTACCTAAAAAGGAACTGCAAGAGTTATTTGTCTTTAAAAGTTTACAGATGTTGAAATACTTCTGTTGCTGTGAAGTATATGTATTAAAACAATACTCTAACTAGAGTAATGAAAGCCACTGTACCCAGCAATCATTCATACATCAATCATCAACAGTAGCAGAATGTGATTAATTAGAAATAAATAATCTATGTATTTCAATTATTCAGAAATAGCAGCATTTTCCCACTACTGCAACCACTTAACAATTCCTTTAAGTGGTGCTTTTGATAATTACAGTAAGTTAGATGGACACATTTTAAAATTACTAAAAATTTTGGCATGCTCAGATTCACTGTAAAATAGTTACAATAGACAAATAGTTATTTTTCAAGCTCAACAGCTCCCTGTCCCACAGGCCTGAGACTAGCAGCTGTTTCTGTTCTGCTGGTGAAATTGCAGGCAGGCCACAGAAGGGGCTGAAGAAGCCAATATGGCAGACAGAAGAAATACACATTAAAGAAAGAATGCGCTTAAGAACTGTGGATTTCTTTCCTTAAAAAGCCTGTGCAACTAGCAGACACCTACTACAAATGGTTTTTATCATATACACTGGTGTTCTAGGGTTTACTGAGGAAAAAATATTTTAAATATATTCTAATTATTTTGGTTTATGCATAAATCCTGGCACCTTGAATATGATGTCATTTAACATCAGTATGCCTGTATCTCTCCACAATTTTCCCAGAGTTTTCAATAACACTGTGTACTACATGCATTGCTTTTCAAGTAAGAGCTCCCTTGAGAATGTGAGGAGGGGGAATAGCAGGGTAAGCTGAAGTGCCTCTCACATTTCCCAAGATAGGAGCCTCCACAATGTACAGCTGACATTAGCTGTCATCATAAGGTACTGTCAACTCCTCAGGGTAACGAGGGTTCTTAACAATTAACATTTGATGTGAGTGTGGTGGGAAAGGCACAGAAACAGAACTGTTTGGAAGGGGGTGAAAGCAGAGATTGTGTTATGTGTTGAACGAAGGAGTTCAGGCTGCAATGCAATTACTTTTCAGTGAAGTTTCCTGAGAAGGTGTAAATACTTCTGCGGCATGTGAAAGGAAGGACTACAAGTTCTTGCCACAGAAGTGCCATCCCACTCCATCCCACTGCTGAAGGCTCCTTCTTGGTCATTATCCACGTCGCTGCACTAAGCCAGGGAAGGGATTCAGGCTGCTGTTGCTGCTGACAGGGAGGCATCAGAAAGCAACTCATTTTGCTTTGAAGAGACCCATATTTTGTCCTTTTAACCTCCACCTATGCAGAGACCAAGTGGAAAGAGGAGAGCTAAGCAGCAGCTATGAGAAGCATTATTATGTATATATACACCATTCTAGCCAAACTCATGGAAATTGCGATACGTATAACATGATTACTGAGCTCCACACATCACTCTTTCAGAAAACATAATTTAATTCTGTATCCTCTGTATCTACAGTCCACAAACAGTGCAGAAGACCAAATGATTCGGTTGAGATCCAGCAGTTAAAAGCCTTTTCCATTACAGGACAGGCACTTCAAAAGCAGTACAGCAAAAGGTGAAATGCACCCATAGATGGTCATGAAATACTTGATCCGTTAAACTGACTCAAGTTTTCCAAATCACTGCTGAGAATTTCAGAATTTCCAAAGTAAGGTGTGTGAGCAGATGAACTAGCAGCTAATGAAGTAAAATGGGATTCAAAATGAAATTATACAGAGAAAATACTATCTAAACTTTGAAGACGATGGATGACTGTAATATAAATAAAAAAAGCCACATGTCATTTCATTGGGTACAGAGATGACTTGTTGAAAACACCTTTTTATCTCTCAGCTACACCTAGACAAGCTCTGCAAAAATACAATTAGGAACAAACTGTGGGGCCAGTTTGCTACTGCACCAAAATGTATTATATCTTGATGCTTATTGTACTCAACAGCATAAACAAGTTATGAGAACATCTAGCTGCAATTCTACAACAGTAGAATCTTCTCTTTTCAATAACAAATTTATCACTTTTATACCATTACCACTGAAAACAAGAGCTAAACAACATGTCACAGCACACTCCTCTATTATGCAAATCAATGGGTTAACAAATTCAAATCCAGAAATACTTAAACTCAAGGTAAAATTTCTCTTCTGCAAATTGCAGCAAAGGAAGTGAAATTAAATTGCATTTAGTTTAAAACTTGTTATCACAAGAAACTCTTTTTTAAAAGCCAGCAGTTCGGGCATAATTTTGTTTCTGGCTTTTTTCCTCAACAATCTCAAAAGACTTTCCTGTAAAACAGCTTAAGTTCACATCCAACTATGTAAAATGACAGAGTGCATAATATCAGAGCATCCATCACATACAGGAGATGTGATTTCTCCTTTCCCAATAGGGTATGTAAGAATAAATCAATGAACCAAAAAATATGTCCACATATCTTAGTGAAAGTTTATTGGAACAAAAACTTCTTTCTGCTAACTTAGTAACAAAGACAACCGAGGGAAAGAAGACACTTTAGGTTATTTCATCAAATTTCATTATTCCACATTTAAGTGAATGCTTTCACAAATACTCCTGAAATCATTGAACAAATTGTTATATCACAATTTCTAAGGATTTCAAAGATTTTAGTGACTTCCCTGAGCCTAAGGAAATAACAAAAGAATTTCATCCTTACTTTGTCTCCTTAATAGCAGCCACAACAGCTTAACAGTCCTCAGCACCACAAACCTCTGCACTCACCTTTGCATAGACAAAATGCACTTACAGGGAGTCCAAAAGCTCTCATATTCCATCAGCCAACAACAGTTTTTCATCAGAGTGTAAGTCTGATGATTTTAAATCTATAATCTTACAATTTAGAATAGGCTTATTAAAAAGATGATGAAAAAGAGGGAGTTTTCTTGCTGTTGCTTTTATCTTCTTTCCAGAATAACTTGCCTGCCTTGCTACCTTCTAGCACTGTTACAAGCAATATTAAATTACTTATTAGCATCAGCTGGTGGAGAGAGTAATCCTCTGAGCTTTCAAATCAGCCGCATCTATGCATCTATGCATCACTTCCTATTTTGCAAAAGGTATTTCCAGCCTAGAGCCATCTCTTCTTTTTGGAACCCATAAGAAAATATTTGGTATTCCCTCCACAGGATCCCACAGTCATTAGGGACTAAAATTATTCCTTAGCTGGACTAATTTCCTTTTCATGCTACCCAAGTTCAGGTGGTGGTTAAATAGAAACAGCTTTGTCAACACTCATCCATTAGAAGTAAAAAATAAAATATGTATAAAACATGACAAAATACAAAATTAGAAAGAGAAGATCCCCAAACATTTTCCTGTTCAAGGAATTGTTTAAACAGCAGAAGACAAAAGGAAGTTGAATGCATGGATTCAAATCTGAACCTAAAGAAAAAACAAACTGTGCAGCATCCTTGCAAGCTGCTCACAAATCACTGGCCCCTAAATTAAATACAGGAAACAGGAAACACTGTGTGACCCCTCCCCCCATATTTGTCATTATTTGCACTGTTGTCACTATCTGCAAGGTATGGTTGACCTCATATGGACCTTAATGTTCATGAACTGCAGGGAATCACTACAAAAGTGAAAACCAGCAAGACAAAACCAGAGTGGAACCAAGCAGGCAGCACATGCCCCAGTACAGCCAAAATTCAGATGAACAGATCAGGTAACACATATTTCAAGCAAGTACAGACCAGTGTAAAACACGGACCAACAGTTTCAGCTATCAAATTACAGGAAAAATAGAAATACAGTACCACTACAGACAAAATTTTAATCAGGAAATACTTTAATAAATTAATCATGTGACATTCAGCTGAAAGTTTGAAAATAAATATTAATACTTTGGGTGAACAAAAATGACATACCGTGTTCACATGAGTATTTGTAAAATGCACATCGTGCAAATAAGACTTCGAGATTTTTTTTTCATGCAATCGAAATGATGCTATCCCATAACAACAGTAGTTACTAATGGTTTTTTGACACTTTAGATTACATACTTACTCGGTATCAATTCCAGCCCACACTGAGAACAAATGAAATATTGAAAGAAACGCAACATATTTTTAAGACAAGCACATTAATACCTGGATATATCCTCTCTGGTGAAAAGACACTGTGACTAGATACACAAAGGGAATCACGCAAAGAAGAGGCATCAAGTAAAGTAAAAGCATCAGCCTTCCCAGGGCTGGTTTAAACACTTTCTGCAGGGGGATTAAAAAGCAACTTCCTTCCCAGCAGGGTTAGACTCTTCTTCTAAAAAATCAAGAGGAAACAGTCAAGTGGTAGCCCAGGGAGATCTGGATTGGGTATTAGGAAAAAATTATTCACTGAAAGGGTTGTCATGCACTTGAACAGGCTGTCCAGGGAAGTGGTGAAATCACTATTCTTAGAAGTGTTCAAAAGGTGTGTAGCACTCAGGGACACGGCTTAGTAGTGGACCTGGCAGTGCTGGATTAATGGTTAGAGTTGATAATCTTAGAGGTGTTTTCCAACCTTAATGATTTTGTCATTGTACTCCACTTTACTGATAAGTACATCCAATTTCAGCAGTGATTAGAGCCTGAATAATGTCCAGTCTTTACCATTACAAAAATATTTTAGTTGTCAACCAGAGGGATTATCACATGCTCTTATTTCAGTTCATAAGCTTGTGTCTTTGGGGTGTTTTCTCCTTTCATACTTGACATGCACCCACACGCTCTATCAGGTTTCTGGGGTTTTTTTCTGAACATCAGAACACTTTTTCTTTGAGCAAACTGCTATCTTCAGACCAAATACTGTAATTTTCCAAGCCTTGTAGAGTAATGACAGAGCTTTCAAGTGGGAGACAGCCTGTTTCACAGAGTCTGGAGCACCAGGTGAGTTCAGAACATACCTGAGGCCCTCCCTTTGCACAGCTTACTGTGTTTGCTGCACTCACTGATGCCGTTTTCATCTTGTGTAATTCAGCTGCTGCTGTTACAAGGCCAACACAGCTTGGACAAAAATCTGTTCATCATGAGACAAGTTCACGAAGCCTCAGTAAAATACATAAACTATTCTGATTCAGAGAGTAATTTTTTTTTCCACATTATGTAAGGGGTTTTCCTACATTTACTCACGCAGGATGTTTTTAAGCCCGGAATATCCACTCCTCACTTCTATGCTCTACCATCTCATTATCACTTGCCATAAATCAAATACTATTGGAGAATTACACTATTCACGCCGTGGCAAAAGTGAAACTGATAATCTGTGTCTTCCCACATTCCTTAAAATTTAAGCTAGCAGAGCCAGAAGCTATTTATCAGACGAGATAGATCACTCAGAAGTGGGATAATAAGAGCACAGTTCTTGTAACACATAAACCACTGAAGGAGGCAACAGCAAAATGTTGACAGGGAGGCAGAAAAGGAGTTCAATTTTTTTGGAAATTATAAAAGAGGATCATTTTTATAGGGCTTTGGTCTTTGTATAAATCAGCTACTCCCAAGCCTGAGAGTGACATGAAAGATGTGTTTCCTGAAGCAAAGGGGAAAAGGGAAATAACGATGAAGACATTGATGGAGGCAATATGGAAAAGTTCAACATGTTGAGTTATTTTAAGTTTAGAAAAAATGTTAGGAATCCAGGAAAGAAAAAATATTACAAGAGGGAGGCAATTTCAGTTTAATTTTTCAAAATATGTTGGAAAGAAAGTTAGATTGTAACTTTAAGAGGAAATATTTCAGCCAATAAAACTGACATAAATCCTCTAAATTGCAACCATGATTATGAAAGAAGAATTGAAAAAATACCCATTAGAATCAAAGAAAATGTCTGACTGGCTTAGTTATAATTAAGTACAACACAGGTTACCTGAGGAAGAATAGTTCACTAGTAAGATTCACAAGAAAATTAAATGGCAGGAACAGTTTTACCACTGTCCCATCATGAATGGAGCTAGTCAACTCCGGGCTAGTCATCAGTCTATTCACTGATATTTATGAATAATTAAACCTGTCAGGACAAGGAAGAGGGATAAATTAGTACACCATTAAGAGCACTTTTCAACCCTAATTACAAGCTGCCTTTCTTTTGTAAAAAAAAAAAATCAAAAAACGTGTTAGAGGGTTTTCTGTTGCTTCCTTTTTGTATTCAAGAGCTTTAGTTTAAACTGCATAAACAAGAAACTAAACTGAGCCTTGTAGAGGGTCCTTAACTTGGTAGGGTTGTACAAATACCAAAACATTAAAGCAATTCTCACATTGCTTCCAGAACTTCTGGAAGCATTTTATACCATTCCTAGAACACCTACTTCACTACTGGGGCAGTGAAATGCTTCTTCAAACACTGACCAATATTGTGATTATTACCAAGGGAGAAGCACGTATCAAAATATTGTTGGGGGGAAAATCACAGACCCTTATTACCATGTGGCTTCTCAAAATAAAATCTACACTCACAATACATACATATCACTATAAAACTGAATGAGGGTTTAATACTAGCAGATTTATTGCAAGAAGCTTATATGAATCTGACCTGAGGTCCCTATCCTTTTAACAGAAACAAATCCAAGACAGAAAATAGCCAAGATTAAGCAACTGAAAAATGAAAAAGAAATATTTGAAAATTAAACTCGGTTATCTTCTGGTTTCTTTGTAAAATATGTCTTCTATATGAAAGCTTTGATATAAAAATCAGGAGCCTTCTCAGGTCTTACCTATAAGTACTGAATCTCTAGCAAAAGGGTTTGCTTCCAAATTAAAAAAATGTTTACACCTGAAACGTTTTGATCAATAAAAAGCCTTACACAATTGGATAAATATTGTTGGATATTCTGAAATGTTATAACTTCACCAAATCTACAGAAATTAACAGAAAAATGGTTACATAAAATAAAACTTCTGAAATATTTTCTCTCCCCTACATTTTTATCTGCTTATTAGGTCACCTGAGAAGAAACTACTTTAAGAATCATGTAACACATGACAAATTAAGTCTTATCTTCAAAGGTGGTGGTGGTAAAACCCAAGGGAATTTCAAACCCCTGAGGCACCAACAAAGAATTTAATTATTAAGTGATTTACTACAGTATTTTGATACTATAATCTGTCTACAATACAGGAATAGCTCAAAGAAAAATCCAAGCAATCCTGGTTCATTACTGTATCTTTAAATGTTCAATGTGTAAATTTTCAACTGTTTAATATAATGCCAGATAAAAACATCAGAAATAGAAACTCAATTATTTCTTTTTTAGAGATCTTGCATAAAATTCCTCAAGATACATTGAGGGAATTAATAGAGATAAATTTGAACTCTCATCTATATTGGGAAAATAACTGAATTATTTATTCCAGCAATAAAAGCAGCTTTGTCTAAATTTAGCTCTTCTAAAATCCCTACTTAGGGAACCTTTTACAGTCAGTGCTGTGGGACAGAAGACATCTTAATATCAGGCAGCACAGAAATTATGTTGTAACTCTGTCATAGGTTAGTTTTTAGAGGGTTTNCACCGATAACCTTTCCCACAGTCTTCTGATCAGATGGTGAGACTAGTTCAGAGTCCCACTTCAACAGCCTGGCCCAGTGCTCCCGGTACCACTTGAGCAAGTCTTGCACACTCTAACCACATCTCTCTGCCACTGCTCTCACTCTGGAGATAAAGCTGTAAAAGTAGAAATCTGATGGGCTTTTTCTACTCATTATAAAAAATGAATGCCTGGATAGTACCTCAAAAAAAACCCTGTTGAATACTGGAGAAAAAAATGGAGAGGGGAAAAGATGCAGACAGATAACTTTCAAATGCACAAACTGATCTCTCTGCTTCAGACAGAAGCACAGCATTTGAACTGCTAAACAGGCATCACTTTTCATTCCAGTATCAGTAATGTAACCTCAAATTGTGATTTGTTTGCATAAAAATGCCTTGAGGTAAGTGACTGAGGGAGAAAACTTTTCTTAGTCAGTTATTTGTCACTATGTCCATTGCTGAGGAGTGTTTTAATATCATATAGTGATAACTTTAGTATATGCCAAAATCTGAATGAATTAAAAATAAAATTAAATCTATTTTTAGCATATTTTTTTATAAACTACTTCTTTTTTCCCCTACAATAACTGGTCAATTGCCATATAAACCATCTGTGCAATGTCTGCAAAGTACTGAGTGGTATGTTACACTGCCATGTAGTTAATCTCAATTGAGATTGCACAGTTTCACCATGATGATGAATACAATTCACCGTAATAGTGTTTTTCAATCTTTTGTACAAAGTTCCACTACTTAGAACAGTATTTCCCATATTACTGTCATGTTAAAATAATAAAAATATATTGTGGACCTCAATGCCAAATGCTGTTTGTAGAAACTGCATATACCGAAACTGAAATAATTTATATTGAGAAATTCAGTTATGAAAAAATCCCAATTTAAGCAAGGTTCAGAAGTACAGTTCACTGTTGAAGAACACCCTGGAGAAAACAGACATTTAATGTCTCACACCAAAATTATTTCTTGATAAAAAATCCCTCCACCAGCCCAAACTGCTCACCAGCTTCTGCTTTGAGATGGCTCTTTTCTATTCAAGATTAAACAACTGAATGAATTTTAAGGTCTTTGGTGGCTACGAAGAGCATGGAAAGAGTTACTAGTCAATCTTTCCTTTACACATCGCCACTACCATTCAAATAAAAAGGCAGTGAAGGACACTTCCTTTAAGTCTGATGAACAGCTCTAGGGTCAGATCTGATTACAGAAAAGCTCTGAGTTTCAGCAGCTCAAGATAGTTTGTTTCTTTAAAAAAAAAAAAAAGTTTTATTAAACATATATGCACACTTCCAAATTTCTGGAATTCCAAGCACTTTCCTTATGACTGGAAAATTTCAGCCACTCATGGTCCCTTCACAGTCCTTTCAAAGTGAAACTGAGTTCAAGGGCATGCAGACGACACAGAGAAATTTATTTGTCTACATTTTTGTCCTGAATTTACACAAAGTTCGATGAGCTAGAATGAATGCCACAGGAGACGAGTACATTGTGTACAAAACACATTTACTGAAAAGAAATATTTCCACATCTGCCTCTGTTCAGTTCTGTCCTGCACAGAGTGCAAAATGACACAGTTGAGAGCAAACTCAGAGAAGTAAATTAAAAATGACTGTTGAACTCTTCTTACAAACAAGTTAACAGAGCTTTAAAGTCCAACATGCACAAGAGTCAAAGCACCTGCCAGAGAGGAACTTGGTACAGAACACAGTTCATGTCTCCCTGTGTTACAAACACTTGAGTGATGTACAGAAGAAGGCAGGCAAGGCTGTTACTGTTAACACAATAAAACACCAACCTTTTCTTATGAGTGACACATAGCCTCCAAACATTAGTGAAACTTAACAGGTGAGCAAGGAGTATGATTCATCTTATATCCCAACAATATTATTAGTCCTAAACTTGTAGCATGAAGTTTAAGGGTGGCCTGAGCATCACCTTGTATCACTGGATGGCTGCAAAAAATAGAAGTTGCCGAGCTACCAGGACCCAGCTCCACTGGAACCTAAAACTATGGGAGAACACTTGGGTTTATCAAGACCAGTGTTCTCTCACTGCAGCTAACCCCATTAATTAGTTTATGACAGAAATTAAGTAGTCATTGCATGACCTATTTTATTATTTTATTATTGCGAAGCAAGTAGTAGCATTCTGCCCATATAGTAAAGAGATAAAAAGTTCACTTTTCACGTGTACTTGTAGTACTCCACGTCAGCCACTTATCTACCCAAGCCTCACAAAGAGATGTTACTATTACACTTTTTCCCAGCCTTTTCCCAGGATTCTTTAGGTGGTCAACTGCTCAAAGCAGGTATCATTCTTTATTAAGTTTATGTGGTTCCTAACACACTGCTGGTGCAACTGTAATTCAAGTCCCCGGTGCATGTGTCTTTCATTACTTTGTCACATGGTGAGTTTTGCAAAAGACCTTCATGAAAAGAGGTGAACCGAGACTGCAAACCAAAGATTGGGGCAGGGGGCATCAACCTCATTTGTCTCTGAAAATGGCAGCCTGAGTAGTTCAAAGTAAAAACATATACAACTAAAAATAGACATAGAAAGGGACAGACTGGTAACTTCTCCTACATGATGGTGGTACAAGCACATCTATTATGTATTATTGAAAGCTGCATTTACGGAGAAATCTCAGCATCATTCTATTTGCTAGGGGAAAAAACCTATTCCTGTTTCATTACAATGAGAAATATTCCAAGGACAGTAAACATAAGCTAGAGTTGGTAACTATTCCAAGGATTTCAAATATGAAACTAAGACAGTGCTCATTCCAATGCCTCTTTCAATGCTCTGATCTAAAAACTAAAAAAAAAAAAAAAACCAAAAAACACCCAACTTCAAGTTTAGTTTATTTTTTTT
>WEKX01012891.1:156940-213497 GCA_013390025.1 Pitta sordida
CCCAGGGAGATGGTGGAGTCGCCATCCCTGGAGGTGTTTAAGAGAAGACTCGATGAGGAGCTCAGTGACATGGTCTAGTTGGTGGGGAGTTGGACTAGATGATCCTGTGGGTCCCTTCCAACTCGGAATAACCTGTGAACCTGTGAACTAACACTTCTGTAGAAAAGACTGAAGAGCTGTACATAAAATATATAGAGGACCCATATACTCAGAAAAGCTAAAACTGGAGACCATTGCAAGACATGAAATCTCAGGTACATCTTCAGGTCTTGATGCAAAGATAAATTACTTTGTTGTAAGAGAGAAATTAAGGAAACTTCTTCAGCATCAAGAAAATTTTACAGCTCAGCTGGGATTCCAGGGTCAGTCTAGGTCTAGATTCCTGTTTGAATGCTGTGTTTCCCATAAGAATTTTTCACAAAGTTACCTAAGAATTTGATCAAAATCTGATTACCATGAAAACCACTGAGGTTTCTACATTTAAAACCCTACACACTGTAGCATCCAGCTGTGGCAATGCCCAGATCTGTCCTCATTTCCAGTGTCATGACTGAATACGGTATTTTATTTTTTAAAACGAAATTCAACTGAAGTATAAATTGCATCACCTCATATTGAAGATATTTAATCATCATTGTTCAAAGCAATGTTTACCTGATTTAAAACCACACAAGGAAAACCAGAAACATGTATTACCAACATAATATTCAGATATATTTATCCTCTTCAAAATAATTAATGTATTAATACTTCATATATTACATTAAGTTACTATTTCTTAAAAGGAATAAAGGATGAAGCAACTTCTCCATAGCTACCCAGTAACAAATACTGATATGACATGAATTTCTCCAGATCTCACAACCTTTAACAGTGAAAATGCAATGAAAAACTACTACCCTGCTGAAAGGACACTCTTGTGAGTCACTCCTATTATAAGGCTAAGTTATGATTGAAACTAAAAGAAAAATAGTGTTTTTCAAAAAATATTTTATTTCTGACTGGGCAGGATTTAAGTCCCTGTTCTACTTTAAAAGAAATTCGGTAACATAGGTATGCAAGTTAGACATAGTCCAGCCCTCTTCACTCACATGACAACAGTAACAGTATGTCTCCCAGGATTTTATAAAGCATTATATTAATAAACCATTATAACACGCATAAATAAGAAAGAAACAAAAAAATACTGATATATAAAGCCTTACTTCTCCATGTCTTAAAGGTGTAATAGCTCCTCTTGCTACTGCCATTCTGAACAAGGTTTCTGTGGCCTGTGTCAACAAACACACACACAAATTCGTTACTTAAAAAACAGACAATGCAGCTCATGAAGATTTGTTTCAATCCTTACCACATTTTAAAATTTTTCTGCTAAGTTCTAGCACTTATTTTACACTTGAATGCCTTGAGTAAGTAATTTAGAACAATCTGCACAGCTTAGGCAAATGTTTATTGCAAGGTCAGAGGCGTAGTCCCTCCTGCAACACCACAGCGGTTCCACGAGGTTCTTTTTGCAGGTCAGAGACACTCAGCCCCATACCATGGGTCTTCAGAGGCTGACAGGTAAAAGTGGCATACTGAGGTAAAAATAGCTGTATGGTATTTCACAACAAAGGTAATTTTTAAACTTGTTGTTTAATAATATACACTTAGATTGATACACAAATATGAAAAAAGTTTGACGCAGCCCTTTTCCTAAAAGCACCTGGGCCACTCTTAACTCTCACTAAAGGCAGTATTATAAAACAACATTGTCATGTGGAAATGACAGGGAACACAACTTCAGGGAAGTCTTTAATTAAGTTAATCTTTCATCAGGTTGCACACCTTTCTGTGTTAGGTGGCCCATCCTTTCTTTAATCCAATGGGACAATGAGCACATACTTCCGACGTATATACGGTTACTAGCTTAATCCAAACTACAATAGGTTCTGTATCACCTTTCTTTTTACAGGACGGTTGCAAAAAGGCATGAAAAAAATTCACAGGTTACATAAATCCATGGATTGACACATCAGCATACACACGAACATATTTGTCTTAAAGACCTGTTTCCATAGAAAATAGTGAGCTGTTTTCAACTGTAACAAAAGATGGTTTTAATATCTGGTTCTAATTAAAAAAATACTCTAACATTTAAGGATCTATGTTAGGGAGTAGTTAGCAGCTGCTTGGGAAAAAAACCCCACCACATTTAGAAATTTTATAAATAAAAGCAGTTTGCAGTAGCTGATCATCTTTCTAAATAATGATTTATAAGCAGCTCAGTGCTTTTATCACTTCATGGCTTGCTAGGTTCTTGCTACACTACCTTAAGATACCTGCACTTCAACAGATGTAATATAGAAGACATCTCTTGAGATTAATTCCTCAGTCTTACGAGACACAGATTATGTGGGGTTTACACTTTTGTAAATAATTTTCTGCAGAAAATAATAAAAGATCTTTCAAATGCTTTATGTTGCCCACACACACCTGGAAGTGAACATGCACACTCCAGAACATCAGGCTGCAAAACCTTCTTCATTTACACCCCTGAGGATGCCTCACCACAATTCTGCTTCTCAAACCTTTCTTCTCTAAGAGATGAACCAAACCCTATACAACCTTTTGTATTTCTCAAAATTGGCTTCTTTCACCAACATTTTTAGGGATGCTCCAAGCGAATTGAGCATTCTGTCAATACTGCTATGCAGCTTTTGTTTCTTTTGAAAACCACCGGTGTGTGTGACTTTCTTTTCACACCTACTTGTAAAAGCTCTCCTTTAATACATTTGTACTCACATCATTAATGACATGTCAAAACCATTCAGAAACAAGGAAAAATCACAGCCGTAGTAAAAGTAGCACCACAGATGTCCTCCTGTGGGCCACCCTTCATATGCCAAGCATCACTAGGAAGATTAGCACTACAATCACCCAAACTGCTTCCCACCCAAACTGCATGGCGGGATGAGGCCATCTTTAGCCACTCAAAAACTGAGGAAGACAAGGCTGGAGAAAGAGCTATTGGAATTTTAGGTATGCAAAATCCAAGAGGAAGAAGTTTATTCTAATAAGCCCAAACTTACTAGTGGCGTAATCTTTAAGGTGAAGGAGATGGAGACAGCAGAAAATATTTCAAGTCTGCATCATTTTGACAAAGCAAACCAGATGTGAACAGGTTAAGATTCAAGTAAGGCAATGTCTCACACAGAAGAACTTGATGATTGTTGAAATCATCTGAAACTTGATTCAGAAAGTTTGTTAACACCTTCATATGACTATACTATAATGTTACAGAGACTAATGATAAAAGTAATCAGCCAGCAAAATTTCACCAGTCTTTAAACCTAAATATATGTGTAGCACGTCTGTTTATTTCAAAGCTCCTGCACAGTCCTCAACTTCTTTTTTTTTCTGCCCTGTAAATGCAGACACAGACAAAATTGTGTTGGATCATGTCCAAAGAAGGGCATTGGAGCTGGGAAAAGGTCTGGAGCACAAGTCATATGAGAAGCAGCTGCAGGTGCTTGGGGTGTTTAGCCCAGAGAAAAAGAGGGAACCTTATTGCTCTCTGTAACTACCTGAAAGGAGGTTGTAGTGAGGCAAAGATCAGTCTCTTCCCCCAAATAACAAGTTTTGCAACAAGAAGAAATGTCCTCAAGTTGCACAGGAGGGGAAGGGAGAGGCCGGGGGGTATAGACTGGATATCAGGAAAAATTTCTTCCTGGAAAAGGTTGTCAAGCACTGGAACAGGCTGTCCTGGGAAGTGTTTGGGTCATCATTCCTGAAGGTATTCAAAAGACATGTCAATGTGACACTTGAGGGCACAGTTTAAGGCTGGACTTGGCAGCACTTAGTTAAAGGCTGGACATAATGACCTTAAAGGTCTCCTCCAACCCAAACACTTCTATTATTTTCTCTGGTCCTGTTCAGGTTCCCCAGGCCCATTTTCAGCACATCTCTAAGGCTGGAGTTTTCACAACATCTCTGATCAACCTGTTTCAGTATTTCACAACAATATTTTCACTGACTAGTCTGCAAAAAAATGTAATTTACAGATGACCTGTAAATTCCCGGTGCTTCCCAAAGAAGCACAGCCAAATTCCTCAAATTTTCTACAAGTGGTGGAGATGCTTTGGGCCAGCTAAATGGAAGGCCATCCTGCGGTTTCTAGCTGTGGCAAGCCAAGACACAAGGAAATCCAAAAACACAGAGCATCCTGCTGGCATTCAAGCTGTACATGCTGGATACAGAGGAATAAGCACAGGCATGGAGAAACTTAAACTATAAATGTACCTTTTTAAAAAAAAATGTTAGAGACAAACTTCATCATACTTAATGCTCCATAAAGAATAGAGGGAAAAAAACCTGCATGAATAAAGAATCCCACAACAACAATGAAAAAACAACCCAGCATGGTTCCACATCTCATACACTCCCTGAAAATCTAGATGTGATAATACCTTGCTGAGAGTAAAGGGATCCCTACAGGACATCAAATCTACTTTACTGTAGATATCTACAGTTTATTGAATACATCTTGTCTAGTATATTCTTATTTCAAATCTACCTAGTATAGTATCTATCTAGTATAATAATAGTCAATATTCATGCCATATAATAGTCACATACAACTTATTTCAATACCGCTTAAGTTTAAATCCCTTGAACACAAATACCTGTAAATACAGTGAGCTCCCGCATATTCACAATCTGGTATTTGTGAGATCCAGTATTTGCGGGTGATTTTTCCACCAGCTGTGCAACCCCGGCGCATGCCCAAAACCTACCGTGATCTCAGTCTGATCGGCTACCAGCCCCGCCATTCGCGAGCCACTGGGACAAGCCGCAGGGCCGGGACAAGCTGCGGCACCGGGATTCCTCTGCTCACCGCTCCCCCCCCACCCCGGCGGATCACAGCCGACATGTGAGACAAGCCCCGCTCTCAGGACCGTCCTCCAAACCTAATTAGGGGAGGGGGCGTGGCTATGGGCATGGCGTACTCGATTACGTAGTGGGTTCACTATCTTTGGGGATATCACGACTCACGTGAGGCGAGACCCAACAGCCCGAGTGTAACAGGGGATCACTGTACTGTGTTAAAAGTATTAAATATATTGAAATGGGAAGTTTCTTTATTTCATTGTATTAAATCTGATAAAAATATGCAAAGTACTGCTCTGTCACAAATCAAGCCAGGCAAAACTGCCCATTTAATAAATAGTAACACTATTCTCAAAGATACTACTGACTTGGAATTTAGCTAGTTTTTAACTGCTTCTGCATTGAATATTCCATTATAATCAGATTATTTACGAAGCTGTAAAAACTTGAGATTTATTTCCATTCAATTCACTGTGAATAAGCCTTAAATGAGAATCATTATAGGCTTAGGCAATGACCTCAGGTATATTACTCAGCAATGAGAGTCACGGTATTCACAGTATAGATAAGGTTGGAAAGGACCTTGAAGATCATCTAGTCCAACCTATAATCCAACTAAACCTAACATCTACATCTAGATCATATCACTCACACCTCATCCAGCCTACCCCTAAACACCTCCAGGGTTGGCAACTCAACCACCTCTGTGGGCAACCCATTCCAAACCCATATCACTCTTTCAGTGAAAAACCTTTTCCTAATATCAAGTCTAAACCTCCCCCGCTGAAGCTTAAGACTTCTTAAGAAGAAGACCTCTCATCCTATCTCCAGTGGCCGGAGAAAAGACTGACCCCCGCCTGAGTACAACCTCCTTTCAGGTAGTGATAGACAGCGATAAGGTCACCCCTGAGCCTTCTCTTTTCTAGGCTAAACAGACTCAGCTCCTTCAGCCTCTCCTCCTAGGGCTTATCTTCCAGCCCCTTTACCATCCTAGTTGACCTTCTCTGAACTCATTCCAGCACCTTAAGATCTTCCTTGAACCGAGGGACCCAGAACTGGACACAATACTCAAGGCGTGGTCTAACCAGTGCCAAATACAGTAGAAGGATAGCCTCTCTTGACCTACTGGCCACTCCATTCTTGATGCAGGCCAGGATGCCATTGGCCCTTTTGGCTGCCTGGGCACACTGCTGGCTCATGTTGAGTTTGCTGTCAACTAATGCCCCAAGTCTCTTTTCACCTCATCACTCTCTAAGCACTCCATCCCCAACATATAGTCCTGATTCGGGTTGTTATAACCAAAATGCAGAACCCGANTACTTCCTCCTGAATAAGAGGGGGACTACACTGTACCCTGTCCCCATCTGCCAGCTTAGATATCCAATCGTCCTGAGGACAAATGACCCTACTGTTGAAGACAGAGACAGAGAAGGCATTGAGTACCTCTGCCTTATGCTCATCCCTAGTCACTACATTTCCCTCCACATCAAATAAGGAGTGGAGGTTACTACAACCCTTCTTTTATCCATTGATGTATTTATAAAAGCTCTTCTAATTATCCTTAACAGATGTGGCCAGCCTGAGTTCAAGGTAGGATTATGCCTCTCTAATTTTCCTCCTACACGACCTAACAATATCTCGATACACAGCGTGATTAACCTCACCCTTTTTTCCAAAGGTGATACACCCTCTTATTCTTGCTTAGTTCTTTCTGAATTTCCTTACTCTTATGGTCTTTTTCCCCTATGGCTCATTTTACAGCACACAGGGACAGCCTGTTTCTGTGCCTTCAAGAATTCATTCTTGAAGTAAACCCAGGTCTCCTGGACCCCCTTGGTATAAAGGGCTGCCTCCCAAGGAACTTACCTAATCAGTTAGGAGTCACAGGTTCATAAGAAAGCAAATTATCAACACATGGTTTTAGTGATCTCAGTGTGAAATAAATGTCTTGTCAAACTGATTGTTACTGAATCCTGAAACTGTACTTAGTTATAAAGAATGTACAGTGTGTTACAATACATGTGAGGTGAAATGGCAGCCTAATGTGACTTACCACTCTGTAATACCATGTGAGCACTAATGTCATCTCCAGACAAAGATGAGCAACTGTTCCCACTCCAAAAAAGCAGTTGCTTCTGATCAAATTCCTTGCAAGTAGGTTTAAAAAAATAAATTAAAAAAAAAAAGAGAAACCACTTGTATGAACCAGAACTAAAGTGGAAAATAATTGTGCATTATTGATGGAAATGATAGGAAAAACAGAAAGAAAAACAGTACTTTAGGGTACAGATGTTTTGAATTTTCTAGGTATTCACAAAAATAATATGGTCTTATAATACTTTATCAAAATAGTTACTGTTTTACCAAAGTCAAAATTGTAAATGTAAGCCGTGGAGGGGATTGCTCATGAATTTAGAAATGCACACTTTTTAATTACTTGACATCTTTTGGGATCTAGTTCTTACTGTGCATTAAAAAAACCAAAACAAAACAGAAAATAAAACTCTAATTAAAATGAAAATGGTGCAAGTTGTTTATAAGAACAAAAATGGATGGAATACCACAAGAGGCATTTTTTTACTATTAGGTTTGCTGATCTTGGATACAATAGCTAGCTGACAGCTCTGGTCTGTAAAATTTTTGCTTCTTCATGAAAAGCAAATTACATTAAAAAACGGGTTTTGACAGTTGATCTGAAATCATCAATAACATCTTTAAACTTGATTACATATGAACTACTGTTATAGCCCTTATTAGCTAACCATCACACAACTTTTGACAATAAGAGTGAGTGCTATAAGAAAAGGATTTAGTGAGATTCAGAAAAATCAATGAATAGGAAAACGCACAAGAAATTTCTGAAATCTTTTCCCCTCAGTCCTATACTTAAAATTTCTAGTGTAAGGGATCCATGTGCATCTAAATGTTACTCCAGATGACTGATTTAACTTAACTGAGAAGCTTAATTATTGTTACAACTTTTGATGAAATTACTACAACACCAATATAGAATGTGCTGCCATCCTATATATTTTATAGATTGAAAACATTCTTAAAATATCTTAAAATACAACACTGAAGCTGAATTGAAACTTTTAAAAATACAGATATTTAAAATCCTTTCTGAAAAAACATTAAAAAATCTATTCACTCCATTTTACAGATGAGAATTACATGTATGTCCATCTTACACATTTTTAAAGGAGTCTGAATGTGTCTGCCTTCATTACTGAACTATTGCAACCTTACTTGTACAGTGAATACATCAGCATATATTTGACATCTGCAAGACACAAATTCTTTCCAGTCACCCATTAACAGATCAAATAATTTTTTACTTTTACCTTCTATAAAAGCAGCTTAACTGTAAACTCTGTAAAGACTAAACAATTTAAACCCCACAACAAAGTACAGTCGGCCCTCTTGCACTTCACGCCCCCCATATTGTGGCTTCAGATCTTAGCAACATGATTTTTGAGCGATCTAGGAGACCAATTTCACAACTGCACATGTGCGACGGTGGCTACGGCAGCAGAACGAGAGGTGGTGGCGGTGCAGGAGGCAGTGGGGGCGGCATGGGCAGCAGTGGCAGCGCGGCCACCAGTCAACACAGAAGTCGGGCTACGTGGATCCCAATTAAGACCGCGGATCTGCGTTATAGGAGACCTGACTGTATTTACAGAGTTCATGAAAGCCTCGCATCCATTTTCTGAAGCATCTCTAATTTTTTCCCAAATTCAGCTTTCAGAACACCCAGAGAAAACTGCACACCAAACACTCACTTTTGCATTCTATAATACTTGATCTCCTTTTTCTCTGGTGACTTACTCAACATTTGTGCAAACAGAGCACACACCTGGCCATGTATCTTACACAACAGAAGCACTATATGAAAACAGTTCTTTCTCAAATAATAAATGTGTGTTGATTCCCTAAGTAGATGTTTGGAGATTTGCAAACTCACCACTAATATAGCATAAATAAATCAGTATTAAAATTAACAAGACTAACAGCAAAGTAACTCTTTCTAAGTCTTGCACGTTCCTGAGAACTTTTGCAGATTTATAATGTAAACATAGGTTCCAATTTGCACACAGTTCAGAGTAACTTCTATTACACATACAAATTCCATTTGTGCTTATCCTGCACTTTCAGGGTCAATAAACTCCCTTATGAACTAATTTACCTCTATCCCCTAAATAACTAAACTACCTCTTCCTCCCTACTGCAGTTCTGCTCAGGAACTTCAGCCTCTGCTTACATGAGCTTTATAATTTAAAGTTGCAAAACACAACAAATGAAGCAAGCAGAAAAATAATCATACAAAGTGTGCTGTTAAGAGGAAGAAATAAAAGCATTTGCTTTTAATTATCTTAATCTGAACCAAGCAGTCTGCAATTGTGGTATCTGCAACACTTTCTAAAATTACAGTGAGCCCCCAGGTTTCGCGGGTCCATAGGTCCACATTGGAGCCATGAAGTCCATGATTCGAAAAGATAGTGAACTCATGAATATGAAATTAAGCCCTGCCTGTCATCCCACCCCTCTCAGCTCTGGAGTGCTGTGCGGCCTTCCCAGGACAACTTCACACCGTGAGGCAGCTAAGAAGACCTAACAGAATGGCTTCTGCCCACTCCCATCTAGAGAGTCTCGGAATTTCTGCCTTTTGCTGTTGTACCGAGTTGGTGCTTATGGGTAAGTGCATGTGTTTTAACATCAACTCAAGCAGATAAACATGGCGCACAGGCTTGGGTTACCATAGCAGCGCAGATCGCAGTGCCACAGTGAAGAGCGAGCAGGCAGCCCATCCTGAGGCCGGTGCCCATCGCCTGGCGAGATGGGGCGCCCTGGGAGGGGACAGCACCAGGACGGGTGGGGACCGCTCAACTGCCCCTGCCAGCCTGTCCCAGAGCCAGTAACCATGGTAACCCTTCCCCGCTCGGCTCACAGTTCATTTACATATCCATAAGCTTACGCAGAGCTTGGCTGGGTATGTGTCAGTCCCTGTTTGGCTGGTTGTTTTGTTTGGAAGTTTGGGGGAGTTGTTGGGGTGTATTTTTTTTCTGGGAATGCAACGGAACTGTCTTCCCCCACGCCCTCCCCTAAGCCAGCCCCAGCCTCTGCTGGGTTTTGCACAGTGCTGCCGCACATCAGCAAGCGCCGAAGGGTTTGTGTCCCTGCTGCAGTGTAGAAGCAGGCACTGGGACCCTCCCACAGGCAACCTGAGACGGTGGCGAGTGAGCGGTAGTCCACCAGAGCCCATACACAAGTAATGAGAGCTCCGGAGAGCAGCGCAGCACTGACACACCAAGCACTCCGGGGATGAGGGGAGGCGGTAGAAGGGCAGGGCACACTGATGTATTCATGAGCTCATTCAAATAGTCATGAGCTATCTTTTTTCCCAGCATTATCTGCGCATGCACGGACCCCACTTTATTGCTGAAAAATGAATCGCCAAGAATTGAACCAACAAAGATACAAACCACGAATAACTGGGGGCTTACTGTATCATCATTTTTTTCATCTCTACCTGTTCCTCTTCTTTTCCTTCCCCCACCCTCCCCCCTCAAGAAATGCTTGGCATTTATATTGGGATTCCTGGCCCCAGCCTGTAACTGACTTTCACCTTTCTCTAGTTTTCTCTGCACAAAGGGTTGCACAGTTCAACACTGCAATTAACTAAGCACCAGAAAGCCAGGGGGAAAAAAAATAAATCCAGCAGTATAATGCTCATGAACTGAATTACCCACAAACCAGGCCAGCAGCCAGCATGGGAAACTGGAGAAATAGGCCATTTAATCTCTTCTGCCTCGACAAAAATGCCAGAGAAAGGAGGTCTAAGCAAGCCTGTTCCACCATCATCACAGGGAATAGGTTTCTGCATTTGAGAAACAATCCACTGAAGCCAGCTAAAACCTTCATTCTTTCCAATCACAGAGCAGAAGGAGAACAAACAGCTGCAAGCCAGCCTGCAGAAAAAATATGACAACTGTCAAACATGGTTTTGATTACTAATGCTGCCAGACAGAATAAAAGACAGTGGCTGAAAGAGGACTCTGGCCAGACCAGGAATATACAGGCACACTTGTGTGTATTCAGCGCCTCCCAGGATTATGGGGCAGAGAAATCTTCAGATATTCAGCTCCAAATTGGTGAGATATATGTACCATCTACCTCTATCCCATTTGAAACTGACCCATGAGGAACTTTGCTGCTCCCTGGCCAAAGGCTGCTGGAAAAACAATGTGCAGAAACAACGGGTCTAACAAGGCTTGATACAACCACCAAGCTTCAGGATGAAAGGGGAACACTGCACTGAGCCTAGACCCATAATGAACTCCAACACGCTACAGAATCATTGAATAGTTTGGGTTGAATGGGACCTTGAAAGCCATCCAACCCCCCTGACATGGGCAGGGATACCTCCCACTGAATCAAGTTGCTGAAAAACCCATTCAACCTACCCTTAAAGACTTCCACGGGATGGAGAAGACACATCTTCTCTGAACAATCTGTTCCAGTGCCTCACCACCCACACAGTAAAGAACTGTTTCCTTGTATCTAATTTAAACCTGCCCTCTGTCCATTTAAAACCAGTGACCCTTGTCCTCTCATCTCAGACGTTAGTAAAATGTTTGTCCCAGTCTTTCTTGTAAGTCCCCTACAAGTACTGAAAGGACACAGTGAGGTCTCCCTGAACACTTATCTTCTCAGGCGGAACAATCTCCTCTCTCCCAGCCTGTCTCCACCAGAGAGAAGTGCTCCATCTCTCTCCCTCATCTTTGTGGACTCACTCCAATAGGTCCAAGCCCTCCTTATGTTGGCAGCCCCAGAGCTGGATGCAGCACTCCAGGTAGGGTCTCACCAGAATGGAGTAGAAGGGAAAAATCTCCTCCCTCGACCTGCTGGCCACGATGCTTTTGATGCAGCCCAGGACAGTTCTTTCCATGCTGTGAGCACACATTGCTGGGCCACGTTGAGCTTTTCGTCCACCAACACCCCTGAGTTCTTCTCAGGGCTTCTCAATCCATTGTCCACCCAAACTCTATTTGTGCCAACCCAGGTGCAGGACCTTGCACTTTGTCTTGTTGATCACTCTATACTTATTACTATATATTTGCCTCTCCACTCATTTTGACACTGCTGTGATTTTGTAGCACCTGACCCTGGTGGTCTGAAGAGCAGTGGTGAAAGAAAGCCAACAGATGAGAAGACAGGGTGTCTTCATTTGCAATGAGCACCAGGTCGTTCCTGTAGAATTCATTCCCATTCATAAACAAAAGTGGAAGCCACACTTATCTGCACCACAAATGAAGGCAGACTGAGGCGAAGTTTCATGGTCCACCTGTAGTTCCTCAGGGAGTTATTGGGACAACAGAGAGCAAAATCAAAAGATTCTCCAATCTAACCTCTGAAAAACAGCAGAGATTTAAACACCACCAAGCTATTCAGAAGCCTTGGGTCTCGTAACACAGACATTCCCTATGACCAGTAAATTAACGAAAGCTGCATATTTAGACAGCTTTATTTCATATTATCCAAGCACACGTTCTGGAATTCCAGACTAATTTAAATAGTCATTAACAATTCCTTTATCTGCCTTCATTGACCAGAATTTCTTGTTAGTATGAACTCTGAGAGGGTTCAATTCAGTACATTCCCTACAAGCTTTACAAGATTTACATTTAATGTGTTTCACAATCACGGTCTTTTTTCTTTAGGGGATTACCTCACCTTTTACATTTCCCACTGGTAGCAATTTTAAGTAGCCATTCTCAGTATTTGCAAATGCAACAAAAATTTCTTTGTCTTGGTTTGTTTCCATGTATTGTAATTTATCCACAGCATTATGAGTTAAATACAAACCTATTCTAAAAAACATTTTCAAACGAGTGATTTATCATGGCCATGGCGTAAACAGTATTACAGATGACATTGACTTTGAACAAGACACTCAGCTCACTTCCCAACCTTAGTGTTTAAACCTTAGTGTTCATGTCACATAACCTTTCTGAACCAACTAGGAACAGGACAGGTTAATGCTACCTAATTTTTGGTGCACATTATAAAAATGCATCCCTACTATGCCTAGAAAAAGATTCACTGATGTTAGACAACAGCTGAATTGCTTTTGATGAACAATATGTTTATTCTGGTGACAACCTAACAAAAAAAAGAATTGTGATTTTATTTATAACATGCTGTAAACTGCAAAAAAGAGTTAAATAAATCAGATGTTGATAGCAAGTGATTAAAACCACTTAATAAAAAATAACCAGGAAGAAAATTCAGACAGACATATATTATATGAGGAATGATAACAAACTACCAACATAATCCAGTACTTTAAATCTTTTTTTAATCAACTTTTTTTCTTCTAAGGACAGCTAGAAGTTTCAGAGCTTAGAACAGTATTTTGAGAACTGGCTGAAGCTCTGGTCAACCTCTTCCTGTTCTCCAGAAAGCTGTTCTTATTTTGGCCATGAGTAACTAAAAGAAACCCTGACTCGCAAGCTGCATAACATTCAAGAGTGTGCAAGTGAAGCCATTTCATATAAACTGAATGAGCAAGATTTCTTCGTCCCAAGCACCTTTCTTCAAGATCGACACAATAACAGTACCTCGAGGGTCTGAGAATCACCTTCTCTGCCAAGCAATGTAGGGCCCACAGAAAAGCACGCATGCATGCTGTTTTGTCTTTTCAAGAATGGCAGGAAGCTTTTATCAAAAGACCAATCTCAGGAGGAAGCCACATTTCTCCTTCACATACAGTACCAGAAGGGCCATGTCTGTTCTCAACACTAAGGCTGTTGACAGAAGCCATGGTGCAATTGTACTCCACAAGCCATGCTTTTTAATAAATCAAGGGTTTGAGGTAACACCCACCCCACAATCATCAAAGCACTATGCACACAGAACAACAGCGAAAAGTAGTAAAATCTGTCAAATCTGCTCACAAAAAAGGTATGAAAATTAATGACCTCTAATTTTGTAACTGAAGAATTATTTTAGTACAGTGGTAAGTGTCCCCACCTGGCATGTGGAAGACCTGGGTTCGATTCCCGCCAGGGAGAAAGTGTTAAGAGTTGGACTCGATGATCCTTGTGGGTCCCTTCCAACTCAGAATATTCTGTGTGATAATTCTAAACTTAAAAAAATACAAGATTTACCAATGTATAGTATAGTCTAAAACACGTCTGTCTCTCTTGTCATGCCAGGAGCTGGATACATTTTCCATGAAGGGAAAGTACCTGGCCTGACCCTGCAAGAGATGAATTACTACAGCCAGCCCAGATACAAGACAGGAGCACAAATACCAAACGTCAAAGCAGAAGAAAGTACCCCTAGCAAGCTAAACTAGTAAAATGCCTTTAAAAATCAAGGCATCAGCCAGACTCAGACTCAAGCCATGTGAGAGGAATTTGGCTACAATCTCCATGTCCTGAAACACATTAGATCCAAGGACATTTTTGGCCAGCATTGCTTGACAACATTGCAATCACCAAAATTACTGTCATTAATTTACTTCAACAATATGGAATATTCTTCCCTGGTGTATAAAGATGTAGTAATTATTGCTAACTAGCTTTGTCATCCTAACAGTAACTGGGCATGGTTTTAGACAGGGAAAAAAGTGTAGACTACTCTAATACAAGAAATATGGTATTTGACTTATCTATTGGTGGTCTCAGGGGATAAGACCTTCATTAAAATTTTGATGGTTGCTATAGACAATGGTAAAAGAAGAAAATAAAGCCACATGGCCAATCCATGCTAGGTCTGTAAAACTCTGCTTCACTTTCTCTAAAATTCGAAAGGCAAATCAAGAGGAACCACAATTATTGGTAAAACAAGCAGAGTTCACAAAGAAGGGACCGATTCTAGCTTTTGTTGTTCTTATTTGACATCAGGCAAGACAACTGAAATACAGAGGATTTTTCTGTAAATAAGGACAGCGTGGTCTTTTCCTGAGGGTGGGAGATCCTCAGTTAAGAGATCCTAAAAATCTACTCCTGATGGTACTACCATGACAATTCCTCCTTCAAAAGACGAGTACAGTAATCCCTCTAATATCGTGAGGAGTCGGTTACAGAAAGATGCCACAATAAGCGAAATCCGCAAAGTACAGTATATCCTCGCTGTATTGTGACCCCTCCATTACGACCTCACTGCTTTGCGAGGAAAATTTCTCGCAATTTGGTTTCGGGGATTTGCGATGTTCCCTGGCTGACACATGTGCAGTGCCTCTGCTTCGCCGAGGGGCAGTGCTGGCACTCCCGGTGGGGCGGGACTGGCCCTGCCCTGCAGGGAGGGCACGCGGTTTCTCTGGCTTGCCGTGGCATTTAGAGCCCTGCAGCATCATGCCTCGGTCCCAGACCCGGTCCTGTGTGTCTCAGTGCCCAGCCCCTACAGTGGAAGGGTCACGCCGCAGTATGCGCCAGGCGGCCGCTGAGACCCAGCGCAAGAATGCCGATCAGAGCCCGGGGACACCCCTTCCTCGATGCAGCCACCTGGCTGCTGCACACACGGTGGCAGCAGCCAGGTGGCAGCTGCAGAAGCGGCTGGGATGGGATATGCCCACCCTGCAGCCGCACCGCGCTGACAGCACCGGCAGGCCGGGACGACGTGGGGACAGCCACAGGGGACGGGGAGTAGGGGAGGAGCGGCGCGAGGTTTGCGCTGCCAGTGGGGCAGTTCGAGTACGTGAGGTCGCAGCAGCCCGGCCCCAGCTGCAGAAGCAGCAGCGTGGCCAAAGAGAAGTCCAGGGATTCTCAGGGGGGTCTCCTGAGGCAGACAGGGCACAGAAACACTTCCCTTTCCTCCCCCATGATGCAAGAGCCCATGGGGAGGAGTCGAAGAGGCTCCCCAGCATTCCAGACTGGCAGGGGTGGAGCAATGGGTGTGGCTTGCATGCATGTTAATGATCGGCACGTGTTTACGAATTTGACGTATCACAAGACCTCTGACATGAACTGTTTCTCGCAAATGAGGGGGTATAACTATAGCCGTAAATACGGTAAAGACACGGGACAAAAACCCACAATGTATTGAACCTGCAAGTGGTGAACTGTGAAGTAGTGAGGGATTACTATATTTTCACTTATGTCCCAAAATCATGAAGAATATTGACTTACTTATTTCTATCCATGGCCTTGAGAACATACAGGCCAAATAAAATTCTAATATGCTAAAAAAAAATAAACCAACAAATTTTGAAAAAGGGGCAAATACCTCAGCTTTCTAACACCGAATCACACCAATTAATACTTTTTGAACACCATCCAAATAAATACTCTATTATTCTACTTCTTATGCAAAAAATGTTTACCATATTTGCCACTTAAGAGTTGACTGATGAGGATAAATTTAAGAGTCCATTAAGTATTTACAGACTATAGCTGAGAGGCTTGAGAGATAAACCAATGGAGGAATTGCTAATCTGTATTTTAGAGAAGTTTTGAACACAGCAATGGTTACAGTTATGAAGCTGAGCAGCTGCTAATCTGCAAGACATCTTCAATCATTTAGTGAGAAAAAGCAAAGCTCCCCCAAAAAAGACAGTGATCACACTGATTCAGATCACACAGGAGGCCCTACCAGTAAATCTACTGCTAGATTTACCGAATCCAGAACTGCAGCATGTTTTTCAGCTACTCCAAGTGATGCAGAGCTGTATCACAACATTGAGAAAGCAGGGAAGGTAATGAGATGGTTTAAAGCTCAATTCAAATATAAGCTCAAAGTCTTGCTTCCCACCATAGGGGCAGACAAACCACAGAACCCCTTTACCAGACCAGTTCATTCACACTACATTTCCCTACTCTCCTTATGTTAAACATGTAAAGTACCTAAAAAAACTATATGGATTTTTAGATTTACAGCAAACGCTTTAACCAAGTACAAAATAACAAGAAAGAGGATCTTTGATCAGGAACAAAATGCACAGTTATTCCTGGCGAAGTTTAAAGGTACAAAATAGATGTAGTGGGTTTGTTATATAAACTGCACTGGACTGCACAGAGAGGCATGTTCATTTGAACATCCTGTACATTAGCACAGCCAAATAATAGCTCGTACTTCTTGGGGAACGAGTACATAAATTACAAGTACACAATTACAGAAGGAACCATCTAAGGAACGTAGTAATACTAAAAACAACTTAAGCATGGCAGATAATCAACTGAGACTAAAACATGCTGTGCTCTCCATCAAATGAGCAAATTAATCTTGATAAGTGAAAAAACATCAATTGAGCACATAAATCAGACTGTTTCATCTGGACTCACTCTTTAGAAAGCTTTCAAAATATGGCTGAAGAAAGGATGTCTCTGTTTTGCAAAAGTTAAGTAGCTAACAGTTTAAACAATCATGTATATAGGTTGGACTAGATGATCTTCAAGGTCCTTTCCAGCCTTATCCATACCGTGATACTGTATCAGACCAGGTCTTCACAAGCTTTTCTCTCTCATCTAAAGTATCACCTCTTCATTGACAGAATGTACAGAAAAAAACCTTGGTGCTGGAACTGCTAAAATGGGTGAGCTTCACTGACATTTAAAGGAGTTGTATAATCAAAACATCAGAAAAATTGTCGGCATGAAGTGTCAACAGGAAGATGCTCCACTGCGTTCCAGGGAAGTGTTCTAGACAGAAACACTTTATGGTAGCAGCCAACTCCTTGTCTCAGTAGAAAGACAGAAGGATGAATTACCATTTTACAAAAGCCTACAAATAAAACTGCTTCAGCTAAAGCAGTGATGTGTGGATTTGCTGTTTCAAACATGGGTCTACCAAAGGAAGCAGCCATTCATCTGTGTTAAGCTTGGGTTTAAACACCCAGTAGCTGTTTAAAAATACGTTACCAATCAGAAACATCAAAAAAAGACTAACGGGAAAGATTTGTCATCAGGCTGGGAGAGGGCTGTCATCAAACTAGCCAGCAAAGGGGCTAGTAGAGACTGCAAGTAAATCCTATTCCAAAAATTGATCCACAACCCTGATAACTAAAAAAGGCTTTCTGCAGCAGCAGTCAGAATAACTTAAAATAAAACACAAAATGTCACCTCCTTTTTCGGGAGGGGAATGTGTGTGTGTGTAGCATGGGCTGAACGGTCTTTCTCAATTTCTTCCCATGCACCAAGGTTTCATTTCCAGAATATATTACAGATGAGAGGCAGAGCAATTCATGGTCATAAACAGCCAGACCCCATTACAGCTTCCAGAATGTCAGTGCCACAGAAACATGGAGAAGTGACTCAGGATTAGGCTTCAGAAGTTGCTGGAGTCTCTGTGGCTGGCACCCACAGAGCCAGAAACACAGAATGAATGGATCCCTCAGTGGTTTATAGTAATTAGGCACATTTCTGAAACTGGCGCTGCGATTGCTTAGTCCGCACTAATTGAGCACAATGCAAAGTACTGCTCTGAAATGCCAAACAGTACATTTAACAACCTTATAAAGGAGCCAGGAATACAGATTTCTTTTTTTTTCTTATTAAAGAAGAAAAAAAAAAGGACTGGCCCGACTTTTCACTGCACAATACAGAGAGCTGGAAAGTGTCCAAAATTGCTCTGTAAGTGTTATTTTATTAGCCTGAGACGGTTAATAAATATATTGTAAATGAATTTATACTTGCTTGGGTGAATATAAAGAAAGAATTGTATTACTCTTCTTAATGTTTGCAATTTACTCTAGTTCTTCACTTTTTTATCCTAGTTACAGTTTCCTACACTAGTTTACCTTAGCAACTGACATTTATTTGGTCCATAAATTACCCTAATGCAGTTTAGTGCTGTTTCATAAATTTTACAAACACAACACTTACAGAACATAGACTTGTATTAATTAAACCCATGCCTACACAAATCTAACATTTCCTTTTAGCGGTTTTACTTACAGCTAATTTTGGAAAACAGAGAGAAAGACAAAGGCTTTCTCTTCCCTTTCACCAGGTGTGGTTTTAAAGTTTAAATATACATATAAATGTGAGGGCTTGCATGTGTATCTTATTACCAGTGTGTCACAGCTGATAACAGACAATTTTTGAGAAAAAAGACTGTCTTCCAAGAACCTGGCACACTGAGCTACCAATCAGGTCCTTTTAATAAGAGAAACTTAATTCTTAGCTATTTCCATGTTTGACTTTACCACTGCAAGACTTTCACAACTTGTTAGAAACAGTTTCAGCTACTTCTAACCTTAGATGTCAAAAGTCTTTACAGAATAAAATTTAAAACCTGTTACAGAAGTTTAAGACGTTTGAAAAAAGGCTTGTTTCCTACAAGAACAAAAAGGGTTTGAGGTACATATTGATAGATAGTTATGGTAAAAACAAAGGTAATTTTGATTTTGTAATGCTTCTCATGCCCAAGTTTAGTTTTGAAAGGGAAAAATAAAGCTATTGTTATATAATATCAGCATATGAATAGTCAAAAAATATATTGAATGAATATTCAGTAAATATAGCAATAGCAGCAGACCACATAACAGTACAAGAATATATGTATGACATATATATGACAATGTGTGTAATATGCACTTAACATGCTACTTATCCAGACTTCTCCCCTATTTGCAAGCATTTTTAAATGTGCTATATATACTTTCTAGAGAAAACTCACCATATCAATTCATAAGCAGAACAACCTGAGGTGCTGCACACCCTGCCCTGTGCTCCTGCCTCCCTCAGACAAAGCCCCGGGGCTCCCAGCACACATAACTTGAGATGAACAGCAAAACAACTCCATCACTGATCCGTACCCAAGATCTCACGGAATGTCCACAACCACAAAACAACTCAGATGGACTGCCCCGTGTGAGGCAGCATTCTGCTGTCTCAGAATTAGACCATGAAACTCCAGGTTTTGTGTTTTCGCCTACTCTGGTCACTCATTCGCCACAAGAGCAGGGACCAGCCTGCCTGCCCACAGCCTCACACACACCCCAGTCCCATCCCAGACAGCAAGAAGCTTTGCTCCCAGGCACACACAAACTCTACACAGGCATTTAATCCAACATGACATATTTGTGAACAATTTAAACTAACACAGCAGAACTTACGCCACAGTAAAACCTTAGAGATACAATAAATAATTTACAAGAGCAGTGTAGTCACCACCAGTGTTTGTTTTCTCAGTGGTCTTTATTAAACCAAATCACTGGGATTAAAGCTACTACAACAAAAACTGGAGACAGACATGAGTGGGTTGACAACTTTTTTGTTTGTTTAAGCCGCCTTACTGAGAAGGCTCGAGTTAAATATGACCAGAAATAAATTTGTCATAATACAATTTGAGTTCTCAAATATCTGGAACCAATTAACTTTGGGAAAGTTTCAAAAGGGCCACCCAGTAATAAACACAAAATAATTTGTGTCTGCTGTCTTGTTTGTGATAATTTTTTTTATTGCTACCTCAGTTTCAGATGTCAGAATAATGACTTCCACATTCTGATAAAAATGTGAATTGAATCCATATGGAAAAGATGCTCTAACTCATAAAAATCAAAGAACTCCCTTATTTCTAACTTTTTATACAGTGAAGTTTATAAATCCTAACTTTTGACCAGTCTCAATTAAAATTAGGAAACTTTTAATACTCTTACCAGACATGTCATAGGAAGAGGTATCTATTACCTCACGGAAACATTAATGCAATCTATTTTACCTAAAAATCTCTAGCAAAACTTAGCATTTACCCTTTGAAAGATGTAGTAGCCCTAATTGCCCAAATGGTTTAATTTCCTGTTACAATTATTTGGGAAATACACATTATTATGATTAAATAATATTTTACATTTGCAGATGTTTACATCCATGATTCCATATGCAGCATATTTATCTTCCCATCAAAAAGTACCCTGATGAAATTGCCAAGACTCAAAAGCACTGTAAAAGAAGCTTCTCTCCTCCTTTCTTCAGAAAGGGGAAGACATCTGTTTTATCTGACAAGGTAAAGCAAAACCACAGGACGGGCGTTACCGAAGTCTAACTAATACTGCTAAAAACTCCCCCCTCTCCATCCACTGGAACAGAGACTCCCACATTTGTCAGGGACACACGACCTCAGCTGAAGAGAGCACTTTCCCGGATGTAAGCTACATCTCCCTTAGGCATGCACCACCTTTGCCTGAGTGCTGACAACAAACACCAACTGTCCAGGGATTCCACCCAAGTACCTGCGTGCTCTCTCAGTGCCTGTTTTGCCTGTTTGCTTTATATAAGGTAAGAAGAATTAAGAATCAAACAGAGAAAATCCTGCTTATGTATGCTCCCTTAATTACTCCACAGACAGCTATGATAATGAAAAACAAACACACAGGTCACAGCCTACACATCAAGAGGCAGTGGGATGTGGGGCGATGTGCTTCAGCAAGCTCTCTCCTGGGGGTCCAACAGGTCACTCAGCTAACTGTGGGAATCCTTCAACTTACACACACCGCAGAATGCCTTCCTGCTGTTGTACGCTGGGCTAGATCAGCTCCAAGGCTCACCTCCCCAGATGGAGATGTATGAAGTTGCTGAACCTATGTTCCACAAGCAGAGGCAGAAATACCTGAATTAAACTCTAGAGCACAAAAATGGTCATACCAGAAGAGGTCCACGGCCCATCTAGCTCAATTCTTTGTTTCAAAAACCAGCAGCAACAAATGCCGGAAAAATACTTTCCCTGCTATACCCTACAGCAAACTTCAGGGCAGAGCTGCAAGAACAAGACAAGATCCCCGTATTTGATTGCCCCCATGAATTATTTCTCCCACGATTTCTCTTGCTGCCCACAAGAAAGCTTTCAGCATTTCCAATGTCCAGCACAGCTTTATATGTGTGTGTATGAGTTTGTTTTGAAATGCTAACAATTTTCTTTGGGAGCCCTTCATTCCTGTAGTACAAGTAAATAATTCATCACCATTCCCCCTCTCCATGCAAACATGACTTTAAACTTGTCTCCTATTCCTTCTCTTAATCATTCTCCCCCAGGCTAAGTTTACTGAATTTAGCTCCTCTGCTTACACGTGTTCATCAACACCTTTATATCTTTACTTTTCCATGAGGTACTTTCTCTACTTCTATTACACTTTAAGGAGGACCAGAACTGCAGACAGCAGTAAACCTGTCAGCACACCCATGATTTATATAGTGGCATGATAATGATTTTTCAGTTTTATCCTCTACTCCTTTTCCCAATCATCCTTAATATTAAATTGACAAGGTTAAGGGAAGTGGGAAGTGTTTAACAGCTACAAAACATTGAACTGAGAGTTTCCTCATATTTTCAAATTTCTGTATCTCTGAGTGACAATTCAGATTCCAACACTGCATATATAAAAAAAAGTGTTTTCTCCCCACATGCATTTCATTACTGCCCCTTCATCAAAGGAACAGCATCATGAGGATTCTGCAAGCTCAAGAACCAGTTCTCATTTTTACAATCTTGGATAAACCATAAATAGCAAAAATTTGTCTTCTCAGTTTCCTCTTTCCCAGAGTGTTTATGACACAGACAATCAGGACTCTCCCTCATTACCTACTGTTCTATCACAATTGCATGATCTTCAGTTTTGCAGTGCCAACCTGAAATTCTGGGCTGATTTTAAAAAACTAAAAATAGAATTAGTGAGCATGGTTCCATGAACATTAGCAATATGAAGAAAGTAGGAAACCATCAGATTCTTTGCTTCTAAGTGCAGCATAATAATCTAATTACTTAATTCTAATTATCTAAACTATCTGTATTTATTTATTACCTGCAAGACAGGAGTATTTCATCAATGCTTTAACCAACTCATCTTAGTATTTTTCTTAATGAATTTTTCCCCTTTTCTGACTAATCTGTTTTTCCAGTTTTCTTCTGAAGATATGTCTTACGAGTCTGTTTTTCAGATTGCTATGTAGGAGGAAAATCTACTCATATTTGAAATTCCTAAATGTTGTTTTTAAAGCAAACCCCCCGAGTTTTTGAGATAAGAAGATGAAGCACAATAAGCTTTCCCTTTCTTCTTATTCTCATCTTCTGTTTTCTTCCTTAGCATAATACATTAGAAAATTCATCAGCTTCTCTTTCTGCTTGTTTTTGCATCTTTATCACCTATGTCACTGCTTACCAGTCCAGTAACAAAAAGTGGACAACTACCAGCTTTGCTCTAGTGACAATTTGTACAGGATCAGCTCACCCTCACTCCTTGCAGCCTTGCCACTTCCCACAGTGTCCACAATCTCACAATACGTTTACATCAAGTTGCATCTTTTGGGGAGTCACGGGGGTTTGTACACAATAAAACTGCTATAAAGCTGCTACTTAAGACTTGAACATTTATCTCCAGGATCATCATATGTGATTACAGGATCAGAGAATATTCCGAGTTGGAAGGGACCCACAAGGATCATCTAGTCCAACTCCCAAGCGAGCCCCCGCACAGGAATCAAACCTACAACCCTGTAGCCACGGGCACCACGCTCTGTCGATCTGAGCCTCCCATTATCTAGACCCTGTCACTGAGTTCTACCTAAACATTCATCAATCTAATCTCAATAGCCAGGCTAAAAATATTTCACAAGAAAAGAAAATGGCAGAGAGATTCTCAGAGTTACTGTGGTTTAGTGAGATGAATTTCCTCTCATTATTATTTTATCAATCTCACGCATATTCACTGATCATTTAAAAATATTCCAGAAGCTCCCTATTGGGGGCGGGGGGAATGTTGTCCTTAAAATTCAGTTTAACACTATTACCAAACCTACAAAGTATTTTTCTCCAAATTCCCTGTTCAAGCGACTTGTAAACTCTTGGTTGATTTCTTCCCACCCAATTTCCTTAAAAACAAAGTCACCACCATGTTAACCCATTAAAGTTTAACAAGTTTCATGGGTAATGCAAATACACACAACAAACTTGCTTTCAGTAACAAAAAAAGACCATTAACCAGGGAGACTTCCTGTTTCTCTTATTTTAATTAGTTCATCAACAGGTAAGTATCAGTGTACCAGATTAATTAATTCTTTGCATTTAAAATAACAAATCAAAATTTAAAGCAATGTTTTGAATGCTACTTCAATGTAAACATTATGTACCTGAGTACAAATCAACAGTAACCACAGACCAAAACAGAATTACTACATTTGCAAATATTTTCAAATATTTCAATACGGTGCACTGAAGTCAGTGAAGAAGACTTGATAGGTTGAAAGAAGCGAAAAGAACCATATCTGTACTACAGTCAAAAAGAAGATAGATGATCCTGTTTTAATTTAGATATGCCTGTAGTGTGGGACTCACATGTACAGTAGACTTTGCACACAAGATGACCCACAAACTGAAAAAATATATCAAAAATACAAGTATTAACAAACCATAGCTTTGCTTCTTAGGGTATTGCAAAACACTGACTCATTTTCTTCATTTTAGTGCCTAACAGTTCCTTTGACCCTATGATTTCAGTAAATCTCAAGTAATTAATCATCTCTTTTTGCTAAAGGTCACAATGATTGCCAACAAACTGTTATGCCGGTCCTTCTACTTAACACAGTGGCAACATTCCTGTAGCTGCAGTTTTTTAATACTGCTCCTACCACCTTCATATTTTCAATTCACAGCTACTTCGGAAAAATTTAACTGCATAAGTGTAAGGTTTTCCATACCTCTGACATGTATCTGAGACTTCTTTCCAGTCCCACTTCCACGTAAGTGAATACTGTATAAGACAAATCATTTTGATTTCGGCTTAAGTTGCTGCTCAGACTGCACACTGCAGTAACTCCATTCAGTAAATTCAAAAATTAATCCTTCCAGCTTGACACACATTCTAAATGTACAATACACACCCTACATTGCACACAGGCTGGAATTCTGAGAGAAAAATTACATATTTGTGGCCATTAGTAAAACCTCCTTAAAAAATCAGTGAGAGGCCTCACTCCAAACTTTCTTGAAACAGAAACATCTTCAATGTCTGGTATATTCAGATTCATAAATGCTGTATAAGCAGGTAGTCAGGCAATCCAGTAAAAATTCTACACAGATTTTCTTTCAGGAAGAAGAGGGGGAGGTGTCCAAGAGCTTTGTTATTTATGACCACGGCAAAGTTCTCCAGCAAGGTTACTTACATCACTGAATTCCTATTATTACCTCTTGCTTTGCCTAAGGCCACTAACTTACTATGAGTTGCAGGCATTAGCAAACAATGCCCATATTCAAGCTCAGTGTATCCATTTCAACACAAAATGGTTGATATTGTATGCCAGAGTCCTGGCTCAGGACTCAAGGGGCCAGTTTGCACAGCTTAACATGCTCAGGAACCTGGTTCAGCTCCCAGCAGTCTTAATTAGGCCAGGAATCAGAGACATGGTGAACATCAGGGTTTAAATGTAAAGCAAAAGGGTTATTCAAGAAGTCATTTCTTAGACATCAGAGAATTGCAGTGTGTTAAAAGAACTGTTGTCACCAAAAACAATTGCATATTTTTATACAGGAGAATGACCATAATTTGCAAAGCTCGTGCTGGTTAATAAAATTATCCCTAAAGGCAGAAACAGAGAGAAAAAGACAGTATGTGCGCATGGGTGCATATGGGTGGTTTAGGAAGAAGGGAAGGGGTTGTGTACCTCTCAGGAGAAAAAACTCCTATACAAGCACGTAAAGAATTTAAAATTCTCAAATATCCAAAGCAAATATAATTGATTATAAAGTATTCGTAAGCAGCCAGTAGGGCATGAGCTTACACATACACACAGAATGTGTATTTGCAATCCAGCTGTACAAGCACTCGTTGGAAATTTTTGCAACATGACTGATTAGAGACCTTTTAATCAACATACTGATCTGCACATCAAATTATGTAAATTAAATGCTCCAAATAGAATTTAAATGCTCAGAAATTGTACCAGCAAATTTGAACGTGAGTGAAACCAACAGTTACTTTACCCAAGGTTGCTGTCATAGATGATTTTATATAAACAAAAACATTACTTTTCAAGATTAAGAGATCTGCAACTGAAATACAGTATAATCATAACCATTATAAAATTTTCAAAGGTAACAATTTTTACTATGGAGGAGTGTTAGGCAAATTCAGGACTTTACATGAATTTAAAATTCAATTTAAAATTCATGGAAAGCCAATCTAACATATCTGACTGGAACCAGTGCCCATATTTTTTGTAGCCCAAACTACAGCGGGTATAATTTACAAAATTCAGAAACATGTGCAACAACGGCACATGTGCCAGTTCATTGAAAATTCTGGCAACACAAACCAGGTATTAAAGTTGAGAAACTTGTATTGTGTTAAGAAACTTGCATTTAAATAGAGAGCATTCAGTCCCCCTTCCTGATTCCCACTTCATTCTTCTCCCTAGATGTACTGAACAGAGAATTTCCATTGTCAGACTTATTTCAACACTGTCTGCAAATTTCTCCTGTAATCGCCAAGACTTGAGGAGCGCAGCAGCTATTGAAGCACTCCATTCTTCTGAGCAGATAGGGAAAGGTTACTGAACCAGAAAGAAACTCCTTAAGGAATCTCAGGACTCAGGTTACAAAACATTAACAGTTCACATGGCAGTGACCCGATCACAGAATCACAGAATATTCTGAGTTGGAAGGGACCCACAAGGATCATCGAGTCCAACTCTTAACACTGCCTCCCTGGTGGGAATCGAACCCCAGTCTCCCACATGAGAGACGGGGACACTCACCACTGTACTAAAGTGGATTTTTGATGAGACCAATCTAAATAATGGATTAGATTTAGACCAATCTAAATCCTCAGAAATAGCCCTATTTAGCAGAATATTGTAGTACGATATAACTGATGCACTATTGAAATTTCCATAGGGACTAATGGTCTGATTTACTGATCAATGCTCTACTGTGTGGAAAGGGTACAAAAGAGAAGAGGAGATTCAGAAAAGATTCTACTGTCACACTTATCGCCGGATTTTCCTTCAAAAATGCTATCAAAATCTGTTTGTCTAGTTTGTCTTCTAAACACACAACCAGTCTTAAAGACCAGACACTAACTGGGAAGTTTCACACATGAACAGGGCTCAAACCAACATAACAATCTGCCTTAGGAAAACCAGTCAGATTTAGATACAGATAAAATGTCTTATTCTGCCTCTAACTTTCCCCACATTTACCAGACGTAGATTGATACTTTAGAATTACTTCTTTCTGATTTACCAAGAAATTCTACATTTTACTCGTTAGAGCTCAGCTTTGAGAGATTATTTCCCTTTCATTTTCCAACACCAACACTGTTTTCAAGCTGACCTGTCTTCCATCCAGACTGACATTTACAAGCTGTGCTAGAAGTTGTCCTCCTCCGCTTTTCTAACCCTATTAGAGGCATAAGGAGCATATCACAGAGACAAGATTCCAAATGAACCACCTCCCCCTGAATGCCAAACCACTGACTCTTTAAACAATTAAAAGACTTCGTTTCAGCACTGTTTAAAAATCTACATATCCTGTAACAGCATCATGTAAAGAGCTTCAGCAGCCACGTGTTAACATTTGCCAGTTTACACATTACAGCTACACACCGGCACATCCATTATACATCAGACATAACCCATTATGTCTCATTATAAATATAAGCAAAAATATTTACTTTTACAATAAGACTTCTAAAATCATTTTATGCATAGCTATGAGAAACATTTTTTAACACAAAAACTACTACTTCAAAATGTAGAAGTGAAAACAAGGACATTATTTCAGAATGTATGTTCAAAGGTATAGTTTTCAGTTTGCATCACAGAAACCATGAAAATGGAGAAGCTAACCGTAAAATTCTCCAAAACAACTCATTTCTGTATAGAAAAGGCTGTTTATAATTTTTAAACCAAACCGGTTTTGCACCACAGAACTCAAATGCACAATTGACTTTTATTTTGACAGCTTAGAGTTTTAAAAGGAGCAAAACTATTACTAGGTTGAAACTGCTGCTCTGTTTAATTAGTTATCCTATAAATGATGTCAGTAGCAGACTAGAACTGGCACTAACATACTAGGAGTAGATATAGGCAATTAAAACATGAAGGATTTAATTTCAACTGAAACATTTGGAGCACAGAAAATAATAATTAATCAGAAAGAACGTCTGTTCATTTCACTGGCTAGTTCTAGGGCAAGATTAACACTGTTTAAAAAAACACCAATCAAATCACAAATCAGCAAGATAAACTTTCTAAACTGTGTTCTTCGAAACACTTTCATTCTGCATATTTTGAATACAGAATTGAAGCTTTCTTCTTCTATAAAATGAAATCAGTACTCCAGGACTAGTTTCCATGATACTTGATTGATCCCAGAAGCCATAAAGAAATAGCTTGTCAAGAACTATCATTAACACAACCAATGGATGATTTTAAGTAAGACTGCCAAAACCTAAAAAAACTAAAGATTCCAAAATTCGATACACTACAAATTTTGTTAAAAGACAGTAAAGAGACATTGTTGAAGTGGACATTTACAGTTTAGCCAATGCACTCTGTGGTTCTGTTTATCCACCAAGCTATCTTTGACTACACACAAATGTCTTCGTCCATCTTCTTTGTCCTCCAACAAGAGGAAGACAATTTTTGGTGCATTCCAGATAAATCTTGTGTCATAGGTTATGACAATTTTCCTCAAAGCATTAAGAGTTTGCAGAGAACCTAGTTCAAGAACTTTTCCTTCATTCTTTACACCTCAGCTTACTATTTCATAGAGACGCTAATAACCCTCTGCCTCAAACATGGTCTTGCCATGCCCTGCTCAAATGGACAGCAGGATATCCACTGGATTTTCAAGCTTCAGCAGAGGACTTCAGAGTCTGGGGTGAGGCAAGACAATCCTTCAGCAGCATTTCACTCGCTTCTCTGAACACTCAGGGCATTTCCCTCCTGCCAGCAGCAACTGGACCTTGAGCATTGTTCTGAAGCAGATGAAGATGCAAATGGCAAATATTGCTGGAAATGGAAAATATGTCTCCCTTCCAAAGAAGTTTTTGTATCTACATTATCAGAATAAGAAAGCATTAATTATGCTTAAGGTCTCTCCTCAACTTTTTCAGTCCTCAGCTTCTATCTTCCCCCCACTTCTCCCAGAGCAGGGCCCTTTCCTTTTCTTCCCAAACCTCACAAACATAGAAGCATGAAAGGGCAGCAGAAACTACCAGGTAACAAGGACTGATGCTGGGAGAAGATAGTAATACCTGTGTTTCTTAGAGGCTCAAGGAGGAAAATAGGACTACCTAACAATGTGAAGAACTGAGGAAAGAAGAGAGCTAAGACTGTTGTGAAACAGGAAAAACGGGATACCTGCTCTCACAAGCTTTCCACGAAAGACCTCTGAAAACTCCTTCCTTCCATCAGGAAAATTCTGAACTGTCTTGAAACACTACAGGGATTTCCCTTGATGGAAGCCTTGAATTCTCTCTTGACCACTCTTTTTCATCAAATCACTGCCCACGGCAATTCTCATAATCAGAAATGAACATGCACTAGAGATGGGTTTACTGGGAGCTCTTCAGAACCTGAAGGCAAGGTTTACTTTCATCTCAACTCCTGACTACCAAGGAGTTAACTATAAAAGTCAACTACCTTTCTTCAGCACTTGGTATATTTCTTGGTATATAAGAAATCCTGTAGAAGCTATAAATGGTGACTGAAAGTTCAGTCTCAAAACTGATACGTAATATTGACACTTTTGTTAATTCCAGAAAGTCAGATAGTTATTCATCATAAAAGATCATGTTAAAGGAGCCTAATGGCAAGTATTACCTATCTAATGAGATACACTGAAAGGTTTAAAAAATGCAAAGCAGCTTAGCACAGAAAGCAAGAGACAAAGTACTCAATATTTTCTCCGACTCTTGCCAAAAGTCCTGCTCTGAAGTGATGGATGAGGTTTCCTGAGGCTAGGATGCCAGAGCCAATTAGCCATGTCAATCCACAGGAACGCCAGCTGCCAGGATCTAACTTTATTACAGTACTACTTAAAAGTGAAGACATCAGCAATGTTTAAGTTCACATGACTCCTAATTTTAAAACCTGCCTTTTTTAGATTTAGAGTGGAGGCAGTGACAATGACCTTAAGTTTCAGCCTATTAAAATCCTCACGGAGTGCCACGATTTCCCATAATTTAATTATGTAAAGCATTTTGTTAATCAAATTAGTCTACATTATGCTCTATTCAAAATAAAGTTAGACTTCAGCTTATTTCCCTCCTCATATGAATTCTATGTAATGTTTATATTTAAAAGTAGCAATTTATTTCAATAGTGCCTGTTTCAGTTGCCAAACTGCCTATCCCACAGAACATGATATGTGTAAAGTATATAGCTCACCCATTTATGGTATCTAATTCTGAATTCCAAAATAAAATTTTTGGAAAGTGTCTTGAGTATTTGTCGACTAGAATAGAACATGTCCAAGTCTTTGATTATTTGAAAACATCTGCATTTAATTTCTAGCCAAGGAGTTTGGAAATGTTGATCTTACAATACACTTCCCTAAACGCAATGGTTCCATCAAAGGGTAAAATTTTTCTTCTGTTTACATGCCTGTGAAATAAATCTGAACATTACCATCAAGCAATAAGAAGGATCAATTTTTTTTTAATAATTTCCATATTCATGCAAACTGTGCTCCTTTATATTAACTTTATAAACATCTAAATTGAAATGTTGGCTTTTTGCTACTACATACTACATTTACACCCACTTTACCACCCCAGTATACAACTGGCACACAGTATTAGCAGCATCACTTCTTGGCTTGCTCTGTACCCCAGGGACACAGACAATGAAACAAAAGCAGAAGTATAACAAGGTTAAGAACAGTTACAAGTCTTCTGAGAAGAGAAATTAAGCTTTTTTTTCTAGATCCTTCCTCAAAACTCACTTTAGTTTTAATTATTTCTTATCCGGCATTTTTAAATTATTTCTGCTTCTATAAACCTAGGTATACAGCAAAGAAGAAACATTAGTAAGAGCTTAAAATTAAAAAAATCTCAATTTTTTGTTCAATTTGTCAAAGGAAATAAATCAGAATGAGTTATGAGCATATTCTAGTTATGCAGATTTTGGTAAACTTTTTCGTTATGTTTTTCCTTTGAGGTATTTCTTAAATACAACTAAACAATGTGAAGCTTTATTTTGTAAAATAATCTAAGTGCCATCGGTGTCTGAGAAGCTTGTATTTTACTGCCATTTAATTACAGAGCATTAAGGATTGCCTATTGAACATACACAAAGAAACCAAACCCCAGCTCTCACTCCAGCACACTGTCCTCAAGTGTAAACTAAAGTGTGACTAGCTTTCTTCTTTGAGATTGGCCCTTTCAAATTTAAACGATAAAAATCCATTGATCTTGGATTCTCCTGTGTTTCATAAACCAGATTACTGTCCCTGTCACAAAGTGCAGCGGTGATGCCTGACTGTCCATGCTGTGACACCAGCCATACCCCAAGTGTCATTCTGAGAACATGGGGCTGACTCTGGCTTTAAATCATGAGGCAGCATAAACACGAAGGCCACATTTGAAGAACAAACACTGGATGAGTTCCATCTGTGTATGCCTTCTATAAAATAGGAAAGATGTGAGCTCTTTGTTTTTTACTTTAGTTTTCCACTAAGATTCAGACAATAATGAAGCAGAAGCTACAGAACAGTCTCTCCTCCGAAATCCAGATGAAAAAACAGAAAAAAAAAGACATCCCACAACAGAAGGCAGGACTTCTCAAGGAACATCACATGACCTGATAGAAGCAGCAAACAACCCTTGACACAATCCCAGATTACAATTTGGGCCAAAATAGTCACAAAAATGCCACTATTAGAAGCAGGGATTCAGGACTCTCCATTGAGCATCAAACTTGCACACGCCCCAGGGAAAACACTAGTGAGTTGGTATCAGCGAGTAAATTGACATCATACAAGACTGGTTTCATGTTAGTACTAAAACTGAAGGCTTAACTTGTGACAGAATGACAAAAATTATCAACTACAGCGAGTGACGTCACCTGAGACTGTTTGTCCATACAAAAGCAGAAATTCTGCCCTAATTGAGTACTTGAGACCTCTTTCCAAACAAGACTAAATTCTGTCCTATTTGCTCTTCCCTTAACCAAGCAGCAATGACGGCGCACTGGATGCTTCAGGACATTGTTTCAAAACAGTCCCAAAACTGGGATTTATCCTTCAAGAGGCAGGAAATACTCTACAATCTTGAGTTCCAGCTCAACAAGGTTTCCAATAAGGAAAACTCTTCCCTATGAGCTTTCAAACAGGATTTGTCTCCCTCTAAACTAACCAGGTCAGAAGTAGAATATCACAGAATTACAGAATTCTTTAGGCTGCAAACAACTGCTACGAGGTCCACCACTAAACCATGTCCCCAAGTACGACATCGACACACCTTTTAAATCTCTCCAGGCATGGTGACTCCACCACATTCCAGTGCTTGACAATCCTTTCTGCAAAGAAATTTTTCATAATACGCAATCTAAACCAAATATCAAAGTACTTCTGCTGATCCAACAATAACTTATAAAACAAAAAAAATAAGACAACTTACTATTCTAACAATAAAAGTAGCCTAGTACTTAAGGATTCTTAGCCTGCAAGAAGGAACTAAGCAACAGTTTAATTTTGTCTAGCACACTATCAACTTAAAAGGTGATAACCCAAGGAATGAAAGGGAAATATGGATAGATACCATTAGAAAATAAATACATATATATGTTTCCTGCCAGCTGCTGCTGTAACCAAAGCCACTGACATCGCACAGGGACACAGATAACAGTTGCAAAACAAGGATGGGATGGTGGAAGGAGGAGAGCCAGCATCCTGGAAGACAAGTGGCTTCAGCATTTACTTGATACTCTTTCAGTTATGGAAATTACTTTTGAAATGTTAGTAAACTGAAAAAAATTCAAGCTATTCCTATTTGGGGTAATATGCTAAAAGAGTAGCAAAAGTCTCCACCTGATAGTCCTTATATAATGCTAATACTAAGAATTACATGAAAGCACACAACACTTTAAATATATCTAACAAGAAAAGGGAGGCGAGGTCAAATCCATTTTACTAGAATCCAGACCTTCAAAAAGCTTAAAACACATACAGTCGGGTCTCCTATTTTGCAGACCCATGGTCTTAATTGGGTTCCACGAAGCCCTACTTCTGCATTGAATGGCAGCTCATCAATATGCAAATTTGCCCCACACCCTCAGATGGCTCCCCGGCGCTGTCTTGGCACTGTGTTGCTGTGTATTGGTTGGCATGGTGGCCGTGCCAAGGGGGGGTGGCGAAGCAGCGGAGCCCTGGCCATGCCTGGGGAGGGATGGGGAAGCGGTGGAGTCCGGGGGGGGGAGCAGCGAAGCGGAGCCGCCGCAGCCGAAACAGCACAGACAGCTGAGCCACCGTCGGTGGAACGACACATGAGGTCGAGCCGCTGCTACCACGGCAGGTCACGCATGCACAGTTGTGAAAAGAGGCCTCCTCCATCGCTAAAAAGTCATGCCACTAAGATGTGAAGCCGCAATATGGGGGGCGCGAAGTGCAAGAGGGCCGACTGTATTAACAAAAATCCACATGTTCTTCTTCACGTTGCATTGCCTCTATCTTTTGACTAAAATAGAACTACAGTGAATCCCTGCTGCATCGCGACCTCTCCATTACGACCCCGTGCATTTGCGATGTGAATTTATCGCAGTTTTGATTCCACCATTTGTGAAATTTTGCGGATCGCACATGCGCACTGCCACTGCTCCACCGAGGGGCGGTGCTGGAGCTCCCCGTGAGGCAGCACTGGCCCGGCCCCACAGGGGGGGCCAGGAGTCACGCTGTCCCCTGTTACTCTAAGCACAGCTGGGGAACTGACCCCCCCAGGGGCGCGTGTTACTGTTTCCATGGCTACAGATGGGGAAGAGAAGTGCCTCAGGAAAGTGGGGCTGGCCACGGCAGCCAGTGGGACATGCTCACTCCACTGCCGCAGCTGAACCCCTCCCGCGCTGCGTGGCGCTGCCGGCAGTGCCCGGGACGGGCAGTGTGCGGGACGGGCGGCACGGGATGGGACAGGCGGCGTTGGACGGGCAGCGCAGGACGGGGCGGACCACGCGAGGCGGGCGGCGGGCATGAGAACTGGGGATGGGGAGAGGGCAGGAGCAGCGGCACGGGGTTTGGTCACGGCGGACCCGTGGATTCTCGGGGTTGGGAGGGGAGGTCTCCTGATGCAGGGGGGGCTCAGGAACGGTTCCCTTTTCTTCCCCGTGCTCAGAGAGTCCAAGGGGAGAAGCAAAAAAGTGCCCAGAGCCCTCCGGAGTTCCGGGGGTGGGGCAATGGGCATGGCCTGCATGCATATTAACGACCTGCAGTTCTTTGCGAGGCTAGGGTTTTGCGAGGGCCATCGCCTGTCCCTTTCCTCGCGATAGAGGGGGTATAACTGTTTTCCCAAAGTAGTACAGGACCCCAGCTAGTCTTGTTTGTAAAATTTAGTTTGCAAAATTCAGTTCAGTAAATTTAAACAGAAACACTTTTTTTTGTTCTATGATAAACAAGATGTGTAGCCAAATATAGTGCTTTGCTGAAACACATGGGATATGTTAAATACCTATTATTTCACTGAATTATAAATGAAGAAGTGACAATTTTATTTTTTTATTTTAAAGGATATTTCTGCATTGGTACACAATGTTTTATAGCATATAGCAGCAGTGGGTGACAATTTCTCAGAGTTGCAAATTGTGTCAGTGACAAACATGATTACATAGCCAAACAGCATATTAGACAAAAATACCAACAGAATAACCCCTTCAACCTACATCATCCATAGTATCCTCCCTCATTTAATTGCAACTGGCACAGGGTGTTTCTTGAAACATCCGTAACAACTCAGAGACATCAGCAATTTTGTACATAATGCATTTGATAAGCTGGTGAGAAAAATCACTGCGGAATGCTTAGTGTCAGAGCATTTCTTGCATGCACCTTCCTTCACAGTATTACTACTTTGCCTTTAGCAAAATCTTAAAATTACAGGATCAGCAAAAGCACAGCTTAAAAGTGGCTTTCTCTTGTTTTTTTCTTGTCAAAGCAAGTCTCACTCCTGTTTCTTTAATCACTTCATGTATCACTCCAACAATGCATGAATCCATAACAAGAAATTTAGTGATATTGGGGGGTTCTTGGCCTCAAACATTTGAACGGTGTTTTATACCGTGCCATACCTCTGTCCGTGTGTGCCAGATATCTGAAATTAGGCTAATGGCTTTTCCTATTTTTTTTTTTAATCTGGCACAGCATGAAGACTTAGTAACATTTTGAATCACTGCCTTCCATCTCATAAAAAAAAGCATACTAACATCTGGAGCTAAAGCTGACTGACAAGCATTAGATACTCATCTTTACATTGGATCCCAAGGGATTTCTTTTTAGGTCTGTGCTTCAGAATTTTTGCATGTTTCTACACCAAATATTTAAAAGCACAACTTACATGAAGCCTTCACACTGACTAGTTGGAATAAACAGTGATACATCCAAAACGAGCCCAGATTTAGTCTATTTATTCAACTGAAAACCAATTCAACTGTGAAACCACTTGGACTACTTGAAAACTGCAAGAAACTGTGCTCAGCTGTTTCTTGTTCTCTATCAAGTACAGAAGCAGAGCATTACCCACTGGAATGCCACAGATCAACTTGTTGAGTATTTGCTTAAACAGTATCATTTCCTCTATGTGCGAGGATCTGTGTGCAGTATTCCATAAATGACAGATGCACTGACACCCTCACATCAGCACAGCAATAAATAAGACACGTGATCTTCCCATTTCTTTGTACACTTTGTCCAGACACAATTGCTGACAACAATTTCTCAACTTCCATATCCAGAACACCAACAATACCCCATATCTCTTTCTCTCTTTGTGGTTCCACCTAAATTTCTCTTCCCATTAATTAATTAATTAATTAAAGTAATCCAGTATTTCCCTGGTAAACCCATTATTTTCTTTGTCATCTGCTCTCTGCTTTAACTAGAATAAACCACATTTAACTAGAATAAACAACAACATTTTCTCATCTTTCTTCAACTTGTTTGTCCTTTTGATTTGTTTGACATTCCCCACAACTTCATTCCTGTTAGGTTAGCAGAACTCCAGTCCCTTCATGTCTCTTGCCACAATAAATTCTCATTTCTCACCTATAGATTGTGTTTCTCTACTTCCTTTCCTTCCTATCTTCCCTTGACTTAGTTTTCAAATTTATACCTTTCCACTCTGTAATGCTCTCTCTGTGGTTAGGACAGATCCCTACACTTCTTCCTCCCATCCTCAAGAAGAACCAGTCCTCAACAGCATCACTCTGCCTTTTTCATCCATCTGCTTAAGCTTTACACTGTTTAATCTGTCACCCCCAGGAGCATCTTATTAATACTAGCATTTCCAATTTTGTAAGTATTCCACCATACATCAGAAGTCATAGTACAGCTGGAATAAAGCCTTTGATGTAGTGATGCAGTTTGAAGTTACAAACAGCACATAGCTCAGCACATGCTAGGATAACTGCCCCTCTGGGATAGTATTTCAATGACAACGTATCAATTTTCCTGAATTTTTGTTTCTCAAAAAAACTTTATATCAAATAAGTTCTAGTTCAGATTAGTCCCTTCCTATTTTGTATATTGAAGGCAGCCTTTTTTGTGTGCTTTCAATACAAAAAAACTTAAACCCTAGTCTAAAGACACAGTTTCTTCAATGTAAAGCAAGAATTCAACTGTTGAGCTGTTCACTACAAAGTATGCCTTAACTACTTTGAAACATAAGAGCTATAGGTCTTCCTCATGGACAGTCATTAATATCATCTACTTTCCCAGATAAAAATAACTGAAAGAGATTACATTTCACTTTCCACCTTTTGCTGGAATGTTGGGGTTCCTTTTGATCTCAAATTATCCATGAAGGATGACCCTATGCGTTCACTACCAATGTATCTCTTACGAGCCTAGAAATTTCTTGACTTAAAGACATGCAATCCAAAATAGAACGTGAAAGTTCCATGCTTCTGTGTGGTCTGCAGCACTGACTACCACTACTCTATTCTAGGCTATTACAAAAACTTCAGGACCTAAACACACACGTTCAAAAATGTTAAGGCTGAGGCATATAATTTACTTCTAAAAACTTCAAATTACTTCTAGTGAGAAGCCCAGAAGATGATTTTAGACTCTGCATATCAAAATTAAAACTACAGATGCTTCACTCCAGTCCTTACCTTTAAAGAAGAAAAAAAAAAAGGCCAAGCAAGCCCTAATGTGCATTCTTGTACAGCTTCAATCTAGCAGCAAGCTAGTATGAAAAAGCATTTTTATTCTATTTTTCCATACAGCACATACAGCCCCAACAGCTTCTTTTTGATCAGTCATTTTATCGTGTAAGTAGCAAGGAAATGCAACTCAAGAGTTCAGGTTCCCAGAAATCTATAACCACTGACTTACTTAAAATAAACCAGGACATTTATTCACATGTTTCCATTCACAAGTTTCTAGTAGCTCCAGATTAAAAACCAATAAAAATGTCACCTTTAGAACAAGAGTCCTTAGACCCACTGCCTTTCATGTACTACTGCATTTCACTCACTGGAATGAGAAACAGCAGCTACACATAAAGACTTTAACACACCTTTCCCTTTCTCACTATGGAAATTCATCTCTGAGGACAAATTGTCACGTACTGCCAATAGGACAATAGAAATAAAATTTTCTGATTTAAAAGCCTTAATCTGGCTATAAAATTTTACTGCAGCAACATTCATGATAGTTGCTTATCATAACCAACACCACTTACAGTTTCCTCCTGCCTAACCGGGCAAAAGCACACCAGAAAAATCACACAAAAATCCTTAATTATTATTGCTAAGGCTACAAAACACAGTTTAGCAAAGCCTGAAACAAAACAAAGGAATACATTTAGTTCCATGAATATCTTAACAGGTACAGACATGACCTTTATAGAAAGCAAGAAATGCAGTCTAATTCCACAATCTAGCCACCATCACTAAAGATCAAAATGTGCCAGCTTTCAGAATAGGGCATGTTGCAATCTAAAGATGACAGAAATAAATGTTTTTAAGGCTTAGTAAATTTATAAATTAATCTTATCAAAGCATATAAAGTTCTAAACCAAAAATAAGCAACACAAATAGGGAAACATTTACCGTGATTACAGAATCACAGAATTTATAAGGTTGGAAAAGACCAGAGAGATCATTGAATCCAACCTATTACCTAACAGACCATCCCATTATCTAAATTCTGTCATTAAGTACATCATCCAAACTTTTCTCTTAAACACCTCCAGCGACTGCGATTCCATCACCTTCTTGGGCAGTTCATTCCACTGAGCAATCACTCTCTCTGTGAAAAAGCTCTCCAGAGGACTCTCTACACAACTCAAACAACACAAAAACTTCACATAATTCCTTTGCCAAAATCACATCTTTCCTAAGGGAGTATGATGATGTAACTGAAGTATTTTATATTTAGATTAAGTTCATGTATAACACATCTTTTAGATAAATGTTATTTATTTGAATGAGATTATAAGTAATATGACACAACATTTAAACTGATACAATCATGTAGTAAAAATGTTTGCACACAGAGCAGCTGACAGCAGTTTGAAAAAGAATTACATAATTACAAAACTCAATATATGGCGTTGGATTTCACACCTGCAAAATAATGACCAATAAACTACCAGATATCATTCTACTATGGAGGAGAAATATAAAATTAACCATCTTCTTGCCATTATGATACAAGAAACTTTGAGCACAATACAATGAACAACACTGCAGCCTCTGCTTTCCAGCTACGTCTGAAAGAAAATTGGGACCATAGGTCTTAAGTTATCTGATTACATAAGTCTTAAAAAAATACTGGAACAATTAAAAAAGGTGATGAATCTACATTTGCAATGGCACATACGTGCTTTTATTCTTGAAATAAAGGACTACTTACTTGATTCGCCATGTAAATAGTGAGGAGGCCTCTCCTATAAACAGAAAAAGTAAAATTAGTGAAGAAATCAAAGATTTTTGCAGACTGAACAAAACCACTTGAAGGAGTAAGAATATTAAGGAAGACAGTTTAAAAAAAACAGATTACTGATGGACGATGAATCATTACCACCCTATAGAAAAACAAGTAAGAAACCAACAATAACATCTTGATAGCGCAGTACCCAAAGCAGTGAGGAATTAGAGAAACTAAATTATATATAGCCACTTGCTACTGCACAAGAGTCCTGAAGCTGTCACAACAGGCAAGGCACCTTTAAGCTACACAGTACTTATCACAACATAAAAGCCTACACATGAGCTGGTAATGTAGGCATACAGACAATGGCCTCTGCCTAAGTTAAACTGTGAATTTACAGAAAAATGCTTGTGTGTGTTGGCTTCTGTTTTGTGACCACTGCTATGTAACTTGAGGCACCTTAGCCCTACTGCTTACATCATCAAGAGAAGTTTTCTACTGATGATGCAGAAATTCTGGCTCAAGCTAGTTGAGAGTCACAGTGCCAAGAGTGCCTTGGAACCACTTTCTCTTCTAACCTGGATTTAAGTTTTTTCTCCCCTTGTATTTCTGGATCTGTCTCTGTGTCTCGCCCTGCTCTTTAGGAAAAGTATAAACTTGGGCTCGTGATCTCACACTTCAGTTGATTCTACTGCAGCATAAGACCAAAACTGAACTGTGAGCTGCTTCAGTAACAGACTGCACTAGATGTCACTGCAGGGACCAGATGAAATAAAAGTTATTTTCTGAACATCAGTCACAAACCACCATCAGCCTTGAGAAAGTGGAAAACATGACCACTACATATTTGCTTTGCCCTCAATCATTCCTCCTTTTCCACAAAGATTTGCCTAGAGACTACGGCCAAAGGTTGGAACACTCAGTTTCAGTATTTCTTATTGGTGTCCTCAATTTTTTGAGTTTACCATCAGCCTTGCAGCATTTGGGATTTTTCTCATTGTCCCCACTGGTCTTAAAACACAAAACTTGAAGATTTTTGTGAAAGTATCACACGTTCAACCATTAAGAGTTTCTCAATATGGAACTGAGTTTATAACCCAAATCTGTATTTGTCTTCATGTCATTGAGGAATTTTTATATTGATAACAGGAGGTCTAACCCAGGCTTGTATTTTCCATTTTGTTACTACATCTATTTTATGGTTTTAAGCATTCATGAAGTGCTTAAGAGAGCAGTATGTTAAGAGAACATATCTTGCTATCAATTCAGTTGGGTGAACAAAAGCACAGACAGCAGGAAATAGGGGAATTCCTATCAATTAGTTGCCAAGTTGGATCCATCAAAAAAGAAGTTCATTCAGCATTTTCTAACCGCCATGTTTACAAGTCCATAACCTTGCCAAGATACACATCCAGATCAAGGGTTTTTTTCAGCAGATACCTAAGCTACAGGGATATATTCTATTTAAAAGCTTTAGTGCTTCCACATCACGGTGAACTTATGGGAAGCATTGATGCAGCATCCTGACTTCCACAAGATGCTCTTGACTCACAGAGAAGATTCAAATCTGACCTAAGTTCAAAACTTTAACCAGCAAAACCAGTGTGGTTTGTGTTGTTGGTTTGAGTTACAAAGTAGAATTACAGATCTGCACCCTGCACACCTTCTCCACATACCATCACTCTGTACCAGATACCAGATACACGACTGTAGCATACAAACCTAGAGAAAAAATCCTGAATCTGAAGATTTGGCAAGGATGAGGCACACAAGAAACAAGAAGACAACAGATAGGGAACAGGGTCTGTGAACATTTATGCAAAACAACCCCTATAACTTGCAATAAAGCATCAAATTACTGTACAATGTTTCTGACCAGGAAAGGGTGAAAACTTGCCTCATGTAATAGTAGATAAATTCAACTCTTATGCTGGTCTGCAATCACCTAGTCTTTCAGCTGATTAGCACAAGTGATAAAATAATATTGGTGTCCTGACCCTTATGATAACCAAATCAGCAGTCAATACTGTTCTGTGCACAGTAAACATTATTTGAATTTGTTCTCAGGAAAAGTACATATTGGGTATTTCATGTTTCTTGGATTTTTTTTTTACCCCTGTAATAGTATTAAAAATTTATTATAAATATCCAAACACTCAGCTATCTGAAAACACAGAAACACATTTACCCATGAGTGCTAACCTGGCAACTCAATACACTTTTTAGTATTCTGGAAAACATGAGAACTTCAGTTACATCCTGCGGTAACACACCTGTGAGAAGCCTCCACCAGCTTTTGAGCAACAGACGCAGCTTTCAAAGTACAGTCTGTGTATTCACAACTGTATTACATCTAATGTGCACAAAACAGGATGATCATCATACATGTACATCATTTACCCATTGGATTCTCTCCTGCAGTCTCTCTGTCACACAGGCAGGGCTGTTACGCAGGCAAGGTCTTCCGGCCTCCCACAGGAATTTATTTAATTTTCTTATTTTTAAATACTTACAAGCTAAGAATGTGATCTAAATAACTTTTGAGTTTCTTTTGCAGTCTTTTGGACTAAGCGTAAAATGCAACTCCCCAAACACAAAGAAAGGAAAAGGGGCTAGAGAAGAGGAAGGAAAGAAATCAGAAGCTGCAGTGCAGCTGCAGGGAGACCGATGTGAGAAGTAGGTTGTTGGGAGGAGGAAAAATGTGCAGACAATAAATTTGCAGAAGGAAATAACTTCTGGAACCAAAAATACAGCAAAGTAATAAGCTACTATCTGAGGCCCTGCCCAACTACAAGTAGAAAGAGGTTTTTTCCTCCAAATTAATTCTGCGACTGTTTTAAAAATAAATAGTCCCATGTTTCCCAGGGAAAGTAAAAAAAGAAAAAAAAAAAGTGGGGGGAAGGCACTCTTCCTGGCCCTGTGCAAATGTGATCCAACAAGTCTAACCCAACCTTGAACTCCATCGCTAAAAAGCAGGTGGAAGTTCAGAAAACTATTGCTCTATTTTGTATCCATGACAGCTGACAGAAAACAGGACAGAAAGATGGAGCAAGGCCAAGCAAAAGGGTCACTAGTACAACCCAAGGACTGTATTAAAACTGCAGCTGGTAAATAAGAAAAGAATATAATTGGGAAATGGCATTAGAAGAGCAGGAAATAATTTAACAATAAAAATAATTAGTCATCCATGTCTAAACACACGCTTTGGTGGGGGGTTTAAGGATACTAACAAACAGGTTACATTTAACCCCCAAAGTCCATGACTCAGAGTTGGACATTCATCTTGGAACATCAACATCAGCAGGTGACTCTGTGGTAAGGTAACTACAAGAAAGCCCAAGCAGACACACACAAATCCTTACTGCAAGATCCTCCTCCATGGTTTCTGTCTTATGCCATTTTCCTCCAGAGGTAACCTTCATCATGGTCTTCACTGTGGCTTCCCACAGCCTCCCAGTCACCTCTTCAACTGACAGCATCTCCCATACCCAGCTCTGTTTCTAGTGACATCTGTGATCTTTAACTCAGGAAGGAAAAACACGAGCTGGGGGTAACCCAAAATTCATGAGCAGCAGATCAAGGTCCATCCTGACAGTTTCTTGTGTTAAAGAACCAAAGAAAAACATTTCTGGAAAAATCCGAACAAGACTGGTCTCCTTTACCAGAAAAGAAATACAGTGTTCCCTGTTACTCACAGGCTGTTGGGTCTGGTCCCTCTCACACGAGTGTTGGAATCTGCAAAGATACAAGCTCCACTATGTATCTTGCAGATTTCACTCCTAATGTTTAAATTACAATAGACCATAGGTTTCCAGAAGATAATTCTCTTGTTCATTTATGCCTTCCTCAAAGAAAAGTTTCACTTGATAAAATTCGTTTTTTGGACAACTTGACAACATTTAGATGAAATTCTAACAGCAATAGCTCTTAAACTATGGCCCATAAAACTCAGAGAACCACACATTTTTGTTACTGCACTGCCCAGAGGAAAGAGTCCAAAATAACTGCTAAAAACCCCAAAAGCCAGAGGATAAAAATAACAAGGAAAATTAGCAGTGCAGTGGGCCATATTACCAGAAGTGTAAGTAGGAGGTCAAAGAAAATGATTAATCTCATCCTCTTGGCACTCACAACACACAGTCCTGCACCTGGTTGTGGTTCCCAATACAGAACAGGCATGGATCAGCTGGCAGGACCAGGAATACGGCTGCAAAGATTTTGACCTGACTCAGGGAAATAGCATTTTCTCCATCAAGACAGGTGAGCCCTGAAACAGGGACTCCAAGAGGCTGTGCTTGTCCTCAGAAGTTTGCAACACGGACTGGACAAACCCCTATGTAAGTGCCGGCCCTGTTCCAAGCAGGAAGTTGAACTAGCTGACTTCCCAAGGTTTACCTGAACAATTCCATTAGTCTTCAGAAAAAAAGGTGGAAAGCAACCTCAAATTATCATATATATTTCTTTTCCCACAGATCGAAGGGATTACAGCAGTAACGAACCTGTTTTCTAACTACAGTGAACCCCCGCATGTTGCGGTCCGCTATTTGCGAGCTTCAGCATTTGCTGGTGATTTTTCCACAAGATGTGCAACTTCGGCGTGTGTGCAGAAGCTACCGCGACCTCAGTCTGATGGCCCCCAGCTCCACTGCTCACGGTGCTGGCTCCGCCCCCCCCGCCTCCCCTCTCGCACAGCCTGCCCCGTCCCTGCTCCCCCCCGCCCTGCTCACAGGGGTCGCGGCGCACCCCTGCCCCCCGTCCTGCTCACTCGCCGTGCCTTGCAGCGCACCCCTGTCCCGCTCGCTTGCTGCGGCTCGCAGTGCTGGCACTCGCACCAGTCCCATCCTCGGCGCTCGCCCGCCTCAGTGGAGCACAGCCAGACATCTGAAACAAGCCCCGCTCCCAGGACCCACCCTCTTCCCAACCTTATTTGGGGAGGGAGCTTGGCTATGGGCATGGCGTACTCGACTACGTAGTGGGTTCGCTTTCTTTGCGGATTTCACAACTCACGGGAGGTGGACCAGACCCAACAGCCCACAAGTAACGGGGGTTCACTGTAATACAAAACACAAACTTTGCTTTAATGAATTAGTCCTTATTTTAAAAAAACACACAACTTGTCTTTTAAGTATTTCCAGTCACGACAATCACTGATATATTATTCTAAGGGTACTTATCTTTACGTGTTGCACCCTAGTTTCAAAAAGAATCTGTCTGATCTCTGAAAATGGTTACATCTTTATCTCCCCTGTAACACTACAGATTCCAACCAAGTCATCCACACATCATTTCTCAAAATAAAAACTGAACTCCTTCAGTTTTTCCACCATGTTCCCTAAGATTTTAATCATGCTTATAGCTCTTTACTGAAACTGTCTTAGTTTTCCAGAACTCATCTTCAGGACTTAAAGTGAAAATATAGAAAACAAATAACAGATATTTTGTTTAATCAATAATGATTTCTTTGACTTCAAAATACTAAGCACCACTCTCAGACTTTGAATACATTTGCCTGTGAGCAAGGTACTTATATTTTCATGTAAGGGTTATAAACTCTGGAAAACTTCATTGAAGCCAAAGTCCAATTTCCCTTACACATGAGTAAAACATCCTATTCATGTCAATAGAAGCAGCAACTGTCCAAATCTGCATGCCAACACATTGTTTGTGGAACACTTTGCTGAAGAATGTTTTCTTGCCTAGCTTTGACGTGCTATAAAATTCAAATAATAACTTTTGTTTCAGAGGCAGCGTAAGCTTTTTCTTCATATAACAGCAAATCATACAAATCACCAATTTTTAATTACAACCCAGACTGGTTTTTGCTACAAAACTCATTGCCAGTTCTCTCTCCTTATTTATGTTTTTTCCTTTGCTGTATTTATGGTTTTCCTTAAATACAGAGTTGTTGCTAAGCTAAAAAACAACAGCACCAACAGCATACGCAAAAACCCAACCAACCTTGCCTGCAGGTAGGATGAATCCTTAGAACATATTTATAATCATGGCAACTTTACCATAAATTAATTGGTGCAATCATGGCAGCCCTCAAAGAAAATTTCCAACTGAAAGCAAACATCTTGCTCTAAACAGCAACAGAGAGGTAGGACCTGTTATTTTTAATCTGTTTCTTTCTCAATATTCATTCATCCTTTCAAATATTTGTTTCTTTCATCTGTTTTGCCTTGCCCTGCCCACCTTATACAGTCAGTCCTCTTGCACTTTGCACCCCCCATATTGCGGCTTCAGATCTTAGAGGCATGATTTGATAGCGATACAGGAGACCCGTTTCGCAACTGCGCATGTGCGACTTGCTGCCATGGCAGTGGCTCGGGCAGCAGCAGTGGCGGCACCGGCGCGGCCGCCATTCAACACAGAAGTAGGGCTTCATGGACCCCAATTAAGACCGTGGTTGTGCGATATAGGAGATCCGACTATATCTAATAACAGCACTCCAGCTCCTACAATTTCCTCATCAAGAACTTTTTTGGTGATACAAAGTTTAAAAATTGCCTTGTTTCATTAAACAAAAAAACTTTTCTGAGTAGACATCCTAAAATCTAAGCATTCACTGCAATTCATTAAATACATTTCAACTACTATTACTGTGCTTCCTTATTGTGTATTTTATAATTTTTGTGTTACTCAAAACTAAAGAGGAAATAGGTTAGCAAGGCAGAAATAACAGGAAATAGCTACAGCAAGCTGAATACCACCACATACAAAATTCACATAAAGGAACGAAGAGGAATCTCCTTCAGGGAGAGCAGCCCTTGATGTGAGGCTGTCAATCCACAGCGCAGGGACAGGCGCAGGCTGGGGCACGGCCACCTGACCCCTGTGACCCAGAGATCAGCAGCACAGGTGGATAGAAGGAGTCTGAAGAGGGATAAAGCAGCATGTAAAAAATCTTTTATGCATGCAATTAGGGGAACATGCTCTCTGATGAAACAGCTAATTGACAGGTTAGGTTTCTCCACATACGGAATGAATTTAAACAGCTGGGGGAGGGGGGCAGAAAACTCCCACAAAATAAAAATATCCAAATCACTGCTAAGACAAGAGCAGTTTTAGCTTTGCTATAAAGCTTTCTAACTTCATCTCCAGTCCAAAACAAAACAACCTCCTACAATTTGCTTTTCCAAAAATTCTTGCTGTCAAAATAAGACTGATCAGAGAATAGACAGGTACTAGAATGAAACAACTCCTTTCCTTGGGACCCATACAACAAAATCCAAACTATGCCTGACTTCTATAAAAACGATTTCTTCATAAATTCATTACGCTAGTTTCCAACAAAGTTTAAATTTTAAATTAATGCTGCACATTCTGACAATTATCTCTGTATTTTAACTGATAATCATTTTTTGGATTCTTTACAAGTTGAAGAAATCAGAAATAAAACTACTTTCATAGCTATCAGTGGAATGTTAAAAAAAGGTAAAGATCACAACTTATGTTCTATGACTTGTCACAGCAAAATAATAATTTTAATAGTAAATATTTTCATATATATTAGTGTATATATTATAGATAAAAATACATAATTATATATATTTAGTTTAGTAAATAGCAAAATTTGAGAACATGCATCCTTTTATAAACTAAAAAAAAAAGTTAAAAGAGTTAACTCTGGCTTTAATTCCTGAACATAAACTATGAAGCTAACATAATAGTTTTTAGTGGCTCCCCAGACACGACTTGTGGTCTGCAAAAAACAGGAAGAATTCCTCCCCTCAGCTTGAAACACACACACCCCCTCCCCCCACTGTAAAACACACCACTTTATAACCTGCAGAATTAAATCAAACACACAAATCACAGGTTTACCCTAAAAAGAAATAGGTTAAAATGAAGAGGTAAGAGGTAGGGTTTTCCTGCTTTACAGCAGCTTGACACCACAAGTGAACCAACTCTAGATCTGGAGTTGTGATTGCATCCCTGTAATAACACAAGCACTACAGATTATGTTTAGGGTATCGTTAATCTCTCACACCCACCAATTTCCTACTGACAGCTGGAGGTCAGCAGCAAAGTCCTGGTGCAAAAGTTCACGTAAAATCAGCAGGAACAGATAAGCTTTCAAAATAATGACGAATTTTATGAAAACAGACCTGAGCAGTAGGTTTTCAAAAAAAAGAACATGATAACATTCTGAGTTTAGTAAATACTAGTAGAAAGTATTTCTCACAAAGATAATGTTCAGGCACAGAACTTTATTGCAAAAATATACAGTTTAAGGACTCACAACCCACTGCTTTTTTAAAGGAATTTTGTTTTTCAAAATTTTGGATTGCAGACACTTTAGAGGTTGGGGAAATTGAAACTAAAATTGCTCTATACTTCAAATCAGTAATCCTTGCTTGGAGTAGATTACATGTTAAGTAAAAGAGTTTCATGAAAATACTCAGAATTTGTTGTTCTTAAAAGGAAATAAACTCAACATGTTCTATGATTTGAACACATGCCAAAGAAAGGGTATGAGAAAACTGGGAAAAGAGAGAAGTCAAAAAAGAAAATACTACATCTACAGTAATACATTCCAGTTAAATTAGTACCAATAATTCTTACGGAGTGTTCAGCTAGCGAAACACAAGATAACATCTACAGTTTAATTTTTTCTAAACTGCTTTATACTCCATTTTATATGGATTTTCTTTCAACATTCCCTCCCTCTTCCTCCTCTCCTACTTCCTCTACAGTATCTGCAGAGCCAAAACAAAGGCTGACCTACAGAGGGGGGAAAAGCTCTTAATTAAAAGTGTGATTTAACCTCACAAGATTCCATGAAGAGATACAAAGATGCCAAAAACCTTATTAGTTCCATAAAAGGACTGACTATGAGATAACAGAAGAATAACAAATTAATAAATCCTCAGGAAAAGAAATGAAGAATTTCCTGGGATATTTTAAATCATTCACATTCTTGCAACAGAAGGTCTATCTAGTGTTAAGTAAGGCCCCAAATAACAATTTCTCTGGACTGTTGATAATAACACGGAATTGTTTATAATGAGCTCACTCAATCACAAAACACTAAATTCTTTACGGGCACTTTCTCAGTCAGGATACAACATGTGCTGCTCTGTCTGGAAGGTACGAGCATAGGGCACAAAAGCAAATACTCTATGAGCAAAACTGCTTTGGAGATCCTCAGCAGCACTGGGTCATTGCTCGTACATATTTTGTTGGCAATCACTACCACTTCATAGCAAAAAGAGGACATCATGGACAAAACTGTTAATAAAAATTAGGAAGAAGAGCAAAATGAGGCACACAAAATTTTCAGGGTTGTATGTAAGTACAATATTCGTTGACCTTGGACATATTTTCGGTGTATTTTGAGGGTGAGAAGGACAGGAAGGAGAAAAAAATTTTCACAAGATTACTACTCCAGTTGATAACTTGGAACTGTCCCAATACCAGTGGAAATTCATCCAGTATTTGACCTGTTCTCCTCTACCTCTACTCTCCAGCCCTTGTCAGATTAAGAGCCATCCAGCCACACCTTACCTACATACCCCAAACTCTGTAACCGCGGCTCAGCAAGAAGCAGGTACAGAGGCTTCCCAAGAAGTGCCTTGGAATATCTGCCTTTCCCTCCCCAAGTCATATTCTGTGCCCAGTTGGAGACAGCCCATTCCATAATACAAGTTTTTTGATAAGCTACTCAAATCATCAGTTTTTGCACCTACTTAAAAGACTTCAGCAGGCTGATACTCTTCTTCTAGTCTGTCACACTGGTAGCTATTGTTTTGTTTGCATGTTTAGAGCTAATTTTCTCTTTAGACTCATAATGTTTTACTAATTAGATTTGTGTTGAGACTACACTGTTTACAAAGTACCCGAAGCAATAAGCAAAAAAAAAAAAAAAAGCTAACATGACAAATCAATCCAACTCAAACAGAGAACTACTACAGCTTTTCATATGGCATGACCAACTTCTAAATGCCCTTGTGCTCAGAAAGAGCAGACTAGCACTTCCAAGACAAGTAGGGCATGGTGTCAGACTTCTCAAGGGACAGTGACATTTGCTTTTTTTTTTCCCCTCCACTTTAGACCTCAATGACAGCCTATTAAGTTACACTAGAAACAGGCTTTAAATCCAGTTAGGAGCTATGAATTCATCACTCAGAACACAAACAAATGCTATTAAGAGCGTGTCTACATCTGTAATGGCCTGAAACACAAGGAACAGCAGCGTGAGAAGTCAATGTAAACCTTCTCTAGAAAGTCATGCTAAAAGTTTGACTGAGAGTTACTTCAACACATCCCTATTGACTGAGCAGACATTTTCTGGCAGGACATCAGTACTGGATGATGAACTGTGCCAGACAATACAGAGACGTTAATGAGACATTTCACCTACCAAAGACGGAAATAAGCTACTGCCAAGTCCAGTTTGAACCTATTATTTTCTGACTTTCAGCTCAAAAATCCCAATTGCCAACAGTTGACATTAGAACAGTTTTGCTAGTTCCTCCATCTATTGCTCACAAGGACTGAATAACAGACACAGAAGAGCTTAAAAGGAAAAATGTATCACTGAAGCAGCAAGATGGAACCTATATGAATTCCTACACGTAGACAAAACTATGCCCTACCACCAGACAGTCCATATTGTTTCACCAAAGCAATGACAGGTACTGCCCCGAATTCACAAGACCTGTTTTATGCTTGCCTTTAAAGTCACGGACACTATTGGTCCTGCTTCTCAGACAGAGAAGGTTTAGGAGAAGGTTTTAATGGCATACACTTGACTTTTGCAAAGAAGTTTCAATCTGAAGTGGAGGTCACCAGATTACAAGAAACACTATCTGCACAGTGTTTTATTTCCTTACCAAAGGAAATAAAAACATGCCAATTTTTGCCCCAGGATTTGGAGGGGAGGGGGCACGAAAGGGAAGTAAGATGTTTGACTGAATTACACAGCTATAATCTTTACTACCAAAAAGCTTTCGATGATTAAATACAGCAAATCATTACCATTCTAATTTTCTACCTTCACACTTCTGCTGCAGAAGCTAACAGCAATGTTAGCTCTTTGGGAGCAATGAGGCTACAGAGAAGATTCATTTATTGACAGTTTATAGGTGTGGCTCATACGGAAACAAATGTTTAAACTATTCTCATGTGTGGTATCTAGAAACAATATCCCACAAACAGACCTGAGGAACATGGCACAGAAAAATTCCCACCAAGACAGCGCACCAGAGGTATGCTTGCCATGGATGCTATCTTGCCAGGTAAATGTCAGCACTACAGCCAGCTCACCTAAGCAGCATCTTAATTTTATTCTATACTAGCAAGTATTTATTCTTCCTCCTCTGGGAGCTGCGTATTACACACAAGCATTCAGACACCGAAAATGTATTAAGTGTTTGCTTAAGCCAATGAAGTCCAAATGAGTGTGTCCTGGATGGTAGTGCCAAGCAGACAGAACAGAGTAATTAATCCTCTGTTTGTGCCGTTTGAATTAAAGACAGGCTCTCAGAATACACCAATGTTCAGAATTTGAATGTCAACATTTTATCTGTCAGCATTTCAACAGTACTGAAAGCGTTACAGGGAGGTTTGGTGGGGATTTCTAGGGTTAATGATGAAACACAGAATACAAAATTACACTAATATGCAGATGACTGAAGCACTTCTCTTAAGCTTTCAGCCTATAAAGTGAACATTGCAGAAACAGACTTGCAAAAGTGGTCCTTAAAATAATATAAAAAATTCAACTTTAACTAAAATCAAGTCTCAATTACTCAGGGAGCAGCACAGGAAGAGAGGAAGGTTATCTGCACAGTCACCTGGCATCTGTCAGAGCTTGTCACTTGACCTTAGCACTGCCCTTTACCAATCCAGGCTGCCCCATGTACACTGATAGAGTAGTCCAGAGTTTAATGGGTGCTGATGAGATGCCTTTATATTATTATTCATGAAGTAACGACATGCTTAAGCTGGTAAATCCTTCTGAAACTCAGGGATCTGGAGACCCTGCAATGCAAGCAAATAGTCCTGCAAGCTCCAGCTCAGCCCTGACTCTAACAACAAAAAGAGAAAACAACATCAGTCTCTACAGACCCATCCTGATGCTGCAACACATTCTCCAGAACCACAGGTATATACAGTTATACCTGCTCCACCGCGAGGAAAGGGACAGGCCAATGCCATCGCGAAACCCTAACCTCGCAAAGAACTGCAGGTCGTTAACATGCATGCAGGCCACACCCATTGCTCCATCCCCCGGAACTCTGCAGGGCTGCGGACAATTCTCTGCTCCTTCCCCTTGTCTCCCTCGGCACAAGCGAGCAAAGGGAACCGTTTCTGAGCGGCTGCTGTGACCGTGTGTGCTCCCAGCGCAAACTCCGCGCCGCTACCCCCCGCCCCAGCCCGGCCCCGCTGCTCGCACCGCCCCACACGTGCTCACCCTGCCTCCATGGCAGGGAAGGGGTGTCCGAGCTCTGGTCAGCATTCTTGGAGCCTGGAAAAACCTTAACTTTGCAACATTGAGACACCCCATGCACTTATGGCAGGGTGGGGGCTTCGGTATTGAAGTTTCTTTCCCTCTAACATCCACCGGTGCCGGGAGAGGCATCAAGGCAGCGCCGCCACGACGGTCCCAGAGGATGAAGGAACAGAAACCTCCTCCTGACACAGTGACAGCGGTGTGGGAACATCCCACCACTGCCCCGTCCCAGCACACAGCGCTTGCCTCACNCATGGAGTTGGACTGCGAAAAAATTGCTTCGCAAATGGGCGAGGTCGTGAAGGAGAAGTCGCGATACAGAGAGGACTCACTGTATTTCACAAGGGATCTTCCAATATTCTTAATCTGTCTGCCTGTGTTATTCCAGAAAACGGAACGTCAACAAAAAGCTGTAGCTGTTTTTCTGCTATTCATTTTCTGCAAGACTTCAAGGACCACACAAGCAAGCTAAAACAAATTTTTCCAACAAATGCTGCAGTCTGAAAATTTCTTAAACTTGGTTGGTTGCTGAATACTTCTGCAGACACAATAGAGTTTTTCAGAATCCTGATTAGTTTATGAACTGGACTGACTTGACTACAAATGCAAAGAACTGTAATCACTGATTGCCAAGAAACCTTCTTTCCTTCAGAACTCTGGCGTGAATCCCACCATGTCCCATGGACTTGTGAACATCCAGTGATACAGCTTGTTCCTTACAATTTCAGGGTCTGCAAACGGAAAGTTCTTGCAGTGGCAGTCATGGTCCTCCAAATCAGAGGCCCATCAGTGTTATTAAAAATGGAAGCAAAAGCAGTATTGAATCCCTCTGCTTTTTCTCCCTATTAGTCCAGTGACCATCTTCAACAAGTGTCAGTGTGTTTTCTTTAGACCTCTCCTTGCTATTAATACATTGAAAAAAGACCTTCTGTTGTCAGACAGAAGACTGACCAGGTTCAACTCTAATTGAGCTTTTGGCCTTTTAGGTCTCTGCCCTCCATCTGCAAACCACAGCTCTGTACTTCTCCTGTGAAGCCTGACCTCACTTCCAGAGATCACACAGTTTCTTTTTCCTCTTGAGCTCCACAAGGAGGTCACTGTTCAGCCAGCTTGGTCTTCTGGCCCAGTTGCTTTACTTAGAACACATGGCAACTGCCTATTTTTGTGCTTAGAAAAGATGGTTCTTAAAAATTGACTTTATTAATACAGAAATAAAACAGTTAACTCCAGGACCTTTTTCTAGAATTAACAGATATAATATTAAGTGAACACTATAATATTAAGTGAAAAACAGAAAACTCCTTGAATATAACAAGTTATGATTGCCAGGGATATAACATACCAATCCTTCTGCTGTAGAATACGTACCAGGCTGTCACAGGTTTTCCATGAAAAACACTACTGACAGCTCTCCATCCTGAGCTACCTGCCATTCACAATGCTGCTACCGTCACAGCATCATCCAGATTGATTCCTGCAGTCCAAGGCAGCCTCAAATGATCAGTTTTCCCTTCTTATGACAACTGTTAAAGCAATTTGATTTCATGGAAGGTGTCCCTCACCAGGGCAGGGGGGTTGGAACTAGATGAACTTAAGATCCCTTCCAACATAAACCATTCTATCATTCTGTAACTATAGCACAGTAGAAGCACTCAGACCATCCAGCAAAACATGTTCAAATGTTTATGTGCTATTCCTACAAAAACACAGATCCCTCAAACACTGGCTCTCACCAAGGCAGTTGCTGAAGTACAATGGAATGTAACATATTTTGGTCTAGAAACTAAAAGCTTTCCCAGTAACTTCTATAACTTGGTTCCATATTTCACAGTAATAATCACACTAGATGAGCAGAACTCCAAAATAATTTGTCTCCCTACTAGCTCTCCTTACCAGATTACACAACAAAATACTCATGTCACTGATCCAAACTTGAGGGGGTTTTTCACAACACAAAAAATCATCCCTCAATGTAGCTGGCTTTCTCAATTTCTCACCTGCAGCAAGTAAGACCAAAGCTTTCAAAACCACTTGCGGTGTTAAAAGAGTTTGTCTGTTCGTTTTGACCACTCATCCTCACCCCCTCACTGGTGACTCATCTCTTTCCCTAAAATACAACATAAAAATGAATAACCATAAAACACTTTTAAAAAGTAATTGTCATCTCAAGTCTAAATATACTATATTATTATATAGAAATAGATACCAACAAATCTGTATTTGAATAAACAAACTTGCAAAAATGATGTTTTTCTTTGCAACATTTACTTTTTACCATTACTGTGTTGCCATATTGCTCCTTTATAATGTATTTAGACTAATGGCATTTATGGGAAGCAAATAACCCCAAAAGCACTGAACTTCTCATCAGAATATACATCATTCTTACACAAATATTTCTGTCACTTTTCTAAGCAGTACATAGTAATACTTCTGTTTCCAGGAACACTATATATAAGTGTGCATACATAGAGATGTTGTCTACAATATGCGCTGTTGAACTGCACCACTTTTTAAATGCACGCGCTTTAAACATTTTTCTAAGAGTCCAGTGTACTGATTTGTTTCATGAAAAACACCCCAAGTTTTCAACTAAAACATATTGCAAATAATTGCCCAAAGCAAGATTTTACAACCAAATTATAACAGCCCTAAATTTCAAGTTTTACAATACCATCGGTGACAGTCTTAACTGTAGCAACGAGACAGGCGCCGCTATAATGTTAACAGCCAGTATGTAAACATTAATGCAGCCTAGGGGGGAGCAGGGGGCAGCCCCAGAAGGGTCCCTTCAGAGCTGCCATAGAAATTTTAGGTGGCTGTAGTTAAACTTTCTCTGGCTCAATTGATTACATAAGTCAGGGGGAGGAAAAAAAGTTAGCCAGGCAGCCAGACAATTAATTTCATTAAACCCGGAACTCTGTCCCCTCTTAAAGTTTTATAGTTCTTGAAACTTGTTAATACATAGTTTCTTGAGCAAGAGTCCAATAAAATGAAATTTGCCATTTAACTGTTAGCAAAACACAACTTAAATGGTTTTGAAATATCAGCACATTTACGAAACACTTAAGAGAACATAATTCCTTTTCCTAGAGAGTAATCAGAGAGGTCTTAAATACAGGCTCTCCACTGAACTATAAGATTTTTTTGTCTTGGAAATCAGCAAGGTACAACTGATCTCATCAGATTTCCAGTAAAAGGCAGGCTTCAGCCAAACCTCAAATCACATTTCAACAGCTTCATTCACAACAATTTTAAGTAGTATATTCAGTTACCTCCTTGCTTTCTAACACCCTTGGTACTTCTAGAACAAGGTAGTGCCATGTCTTTCAGCCCAAGTCACATATCTCCTCTTTATTATGTGCTAAATTCTTGTGATAACATTTAATAGAAGTTAAAACAACAGGAGACTGTAGCTTTCAATTACAAAGATAAGCCAAATGATGCAAAAAAATTTTTTTTCAAAAGTACACATAAAATTGCTTCTTATCAGCAGTAGGAAACAACACCTGTATGACTTAAGCAACTTTGTATGGTTAAACAACTTCAAACAAATGTTAATAAAAAGTATGTCATGATTTCCCAAGGAAGTTTAATGAAATTAATGTAACTATTTTTGAGGAGACACTAACACAGCTTTTAATGTCTAACACTACAAAACTGAATTCTGTGACAGAACAATTTTTCTTTAATAGAAGATGTAAAAAAAGATCTAACTGTAAAGAACATTATCACAGAATCACAGAATACGCTGAGTTGGAAGGAACCAACAAGGATCATCAAGTCCAACCCTTAGCCCTGCACAGGACCATCCCCAAGAGTCACACCATGTGCCTGAGAGCACCATCCAAATGTTCTTCTTGAACTCTGTCAGGCTTGGTGCTGTGACCACTTTGCTGGGGAGCCTGTTGCAGCACCCACCCACCCTCTGGGTGAAGAGCCTCTTCCTAATATCCAACCTAAAGCTCCCCTGACACAATTCCAGGCCATTCCCTTGGCTTCTGTCACTGGTCACCACAGGGAAAAGATCAGAGCCTGGCCCTCCTCTTCCCCTCACAAAGAAGTAACTGCAGCAAGGTCTCCCCTCAGTCTTCTCTTCTCCAGGCTGAACAGACCAACTGCCCTCAGTTGCTCCTCTCGGTGGGTGAGCAGTTGGCTCATGCATTGAGCACAGTGGGTGAATGGGGTGACATCAGACTGGTGACCTGTCACTAGTGGGGTTCCACAGGGCTCCATCTTGGGCCCAGTGCTCTTCAATACCATTATAAATTACTTGGATGCAGGACTGGAAGGGATACTAAGCAACTTGGCAGATAGCACAAAACTCAGAAGAGCTGTTAAGTCCCTTCGAGGCAGGGAGGACCTGCAGAGAGACCTCGACAAATTAGAGCATTGGGCAATCACCAACTATTTGATAACCTTTACTTCTCAATATTTCTGAGAAAAAAACCCACACAGGACTAATGCTCAAAGTGATTGCAAAGATCTGTACTGTATGAGATAACGTACAATCAAAATCAACTTAAATGTAACTCTGTGCCCTCTTCACACAACTCAGCACCAAACATTTATCAGTTATGCAGGTAACAGATGTCAGACTGCCATTTATAAATCTTGCAGTGGCTAGTAAAGATGTTTCCTTGTAATTCTAAAAGGCAACACACACTGCTTGACAGCTCTAGAAAAAGGCAAAAATTCTGTGTTTCTCCTACTGGAGAAAGGGACTGTTGTGGTTTGGCCCTGGCTCGATGCCAGAGATTCACACACAACCTCTCCCCGTGAAAAAAACTGGGCAAAAAAACTTGTCACAGACGAAGCAAGGCAAACTACCAGTGAAGAATATCAAGGATTTATTTATTAACTAACAAGATCAGGGCTTAATGTGAGAAGCATCACTTTAAAGGCAACCTTTTCCCTCCACCCTTCCTTCTCTTACAACAGATCTCACATTCCCTTTTTCCTCCAGGAGACAAAGGGGGAACAGGGATAGGGGTGAAACCAGGCTTGTTGGTATTTCTGACCAGATCCAGGGTAGGAACCATCTCTCTGCCCCTCCATAAAGTTCTCTCTCTCTCTCTCTCACGAGAGGAAAAGTCTTTAATGACCCTTTCCCAAGTGAGATCTCGACTCGGGAATGACAGTTCTTCCATTCTCTGTTGTCCAAGAGTCCAAGAATGTCCAAGAATGCAGTGTTTTAAGTGCTACTTT
>WEKX01012893.1:598-11988 GCA_013390025.1 Pitta sordida
CCGGGGCTGCCGCGGGGCCGGGGCTGCTGTGAGGCCGCGGCTGCCGGCTCGCCGGGGCTCCCGCGGGGCTCTAAACGCCAGGCTTAGCCGGAGAAACCAGCTAAGAAACTGCGCGCCGTCCTTGCGTGCCCACCCCTGGGGGCGGGCCCATCCCATATCCCAGGGAGAGCCAGCACCGCCCCTCGGCAAAGCAGAGGCACAGCACATCCGTGCTCTGAGGAAGTTCGCAGACCCCGGAAGTCGGACTGCGAAAAAATTGCTTCGCAAATGGGCGAGGTCGTGAAGGAGAAGTCGCGATACAGGGAGGATTCACTGTATAAAATATATTATTAGATATATATACAATACAATAGTAACATAATAATATAATTATTGTTATATAGATATGATCATTACCTAAAATGGAATTACAGTTTAAATGTAGTCCTTTTAAAATTCATGTTTTATATTTCTCTGTACATTAATTTAAATTTTTTATTGTCCTGTAAAATGTAAGAAATCAGATCACCTGGTTTTCTTCATTATGCTCAGTTGGAACTTAACCTAGTTTTCTTTTATCTAGATGTTTTCTTTCCAGTAGGCTACCTCCTCTGCATTCAGACATTAATAAATGTTATGAAGAGCAGTCTCATGTTAAAAAACATCTCATTAAGAATTGTGAAAGTCAAAACAATCACCAGATTACTGGTGTGAATGTTTTTAATTAATTCAGTTTCATGAAGACTTGTTCCTGCAGTACCTCTTCTGTTTATGTGCTACTTCTCTATCCAACCCGGACATTTTTATTGGTTCTGAAGCCTTCAAATGGCTGATTGTACCAACATGACTCTGCAATCAAATTTTAGCCTTGTTGTTAGGCTGACTTTGCCTTACATTCTTTGCCATATATTACTGAACTGTTCCTTCTGGTGTGTACTGCCATCCCTACTATCCCTGCTGTTACCAAAGCCTCCTGTCTTTGGTGTCTTAAATACAGGCATACCTCCCTGTTTGCAGTTTGCAGGTCTCTGGTGGCTCCCACAAAGCCTTTTTTCTGCTAATACTGGCATGCCATTAATATACATATAGGCCACGCCCATTGCTCCACTCTGGAGCACTGGGGAGCAATTTCAGAACCTCTCCACGGCCTCTCACAGAACAGAAGAGCACAGGGAACCATTTCTGAGCCCTCTAGGGGAATACCTCTAGGGAATTCCTGGACTTCTCTTCAGTCATGCTGCCACTTTCGCTGTTGCTTACCGGACCGCTGCCATCACGCGTGCTTGCACCGCATTCATGGTGGGGAAGCTGGCAAACCTTCCGCTGCTGTCCCGCTCTGCCGAGCACCTCCACATAAAAAAAAAGTTGTGCTAACCCTGGAACCCGGGAATTTTTTTTAATACTGGAGATGTTTGTGTAAATATCTCCTCTGGGATCTGGGGGCAGGTGAAGGGAGGGAAGGGAAGGGAAGAGGAGAAACAAGCCTCAAACAGGGCAGGCAGGGGCAGCATTCAGAGCTGCAGAGGGGCGGGCAGGAAGAAGTGGGGCTGTGGGAGCTGTGCTTGGGATCCTGGGAAGGATTCTTTACATGCACTGCATGCTGTGTCTGCTGTGTGAGGCAAGCGGTACTGCTTCATCAGCAATTGGGGATTGCTCCCTCCCTCCTGCAGGCAGCCCAGGGCAATCATAGAACCATGAGGGATCGTGCCAAGCCCTGCAGTGCTGCCGGAACCAAGCTCAGGACCTAGTGCTGGTCCTGGAGGCACAGGGAGGGTGGCAGCACTGCGATCCTTTCCTTTGGAGTTGCCACCTCACTTTTTCGTGCGCTGCTGCAGCACACACACATTTAAAGTGGAGTTTCAAAGCCTTTACTCCACACTGTGGTTTGCACCAGCATCCCAGGAACACTCCAAGGGCCTGGGCAGCAAGGCAACAGTTGCGAGGCAGCGCCGGCCCCGGCCCTGCTCCCGCTGGAGTCGTGGGGTCCCAGAACCTGTGAGCTTTAACTGGGAAGAGAGGGGCTGGCAGGACCTTACTCGTCCAGCCTGCTCTTGACAGCAGTGTTACTATGGCGATGCAACTCAGCATCAAAGCAGCCCGCACAGCTCGTAGATTCAGGTACTTGTGTCAGTGCTTCCCAGTGCTGGTGGCTACCTCACACTGGGAAAAACCCCTTTTACACTCAGCCGGGGACACTGGTGCAGGGAGCTGCCTGCGCCACTGTCCCGGTGTCTCTCTGGGTGGGTAGACCTGGTCTCTCCATATTCGGGGTAGACATCTACCCTGAGAAAGTCTCAGAGGCCACGTCTAACCTGAGAGTGTTTAAGTCTTTCATAACTGCACAAAGCCTCCTCGTTTGGAGTGGAGCAGGGCGGGTGCGGCACTGGGGGGATCTAGCACGGCCAGCTCCCTCCGAGACCAGATGGGCAGGCGCACAGCACTGGGGGGGACCTGGTGCAGTGCGGGTGTGGCACTGGCAAAACTGCTGCAGCCACCTTGCTCAGAGCACAGCAGGACGGGTGCGGTGCAGGCAGAGCAGTGCGCCCATGGTCCGTGCAGCACGGTGTGGGAGTTGATTTGAATATTCTTGACTATCAGTTTGTGCCAACATAGTTGCAAGTATCCCGTGAAACAGATCTCCCCAACTGCAGAAAAATCACAGTGTAAAGAAGTGAAGCTGCGATAGGGGAAGCACGAAGTGGAGAGGGTTTACTGTAAATTGGATTCTGCTCATGAGGAGGGCTCCTCAGTGCTCACTCAGCATGAGGCTGTGAATGGGCATGTTTCTGATCTTGTTACCGGAGGAAAAAGGTCCTTTTTTTGTTGTGTTTATTTCTCTCAAATGACAGATTCATTAGAAGTAGCCTTTAGTATGACTGGTGGCAGGGAGGCTGGAGGGGAACATACAAGTTCTTCCTGGGTGATGTGGAGTAAGGAGGTTGTCAGACTTTGAGGCAAATTGGGGGCTGAGCCAAAAAAAATCCAACCGAAACAAAAAAAACCCCACCCCTCCCCCTCACCAGCTTCCAAAAAAGCAAAGGGAAGTGTGGAAAATATAAACAATTTACTTTAGTAAACACACAACTCAAGATACAATAATATTAAAGAGCAAGACCTATTGTTATGAGAGAAAAACCTGAGATATCCCACAAGTCCTGTGATGTAAACAATCCTGAGGGGAAACTCGAGATAACCTATAGTCCTGTGATGTGAATAGTCCTGCAGAACTCAGCTCAATTCCTCCACACAGTCCCAGAAGAAACTTCTCAGGTGCCCAGAGAGTGGCTGGAGCTTAGGGTCCTGATGACTGGAGGGACTCGAGGGAAAAGCACGTGGGCAGGAAGAACCCACTGGGGGCAGGGTGTGAAATTGCAGGCCCTGTCTCCCTTGAAGTGCAGCAAGGAAATGTCCAAGGAAAATACTCACAAGGGCCTCTCCCAGAGCTACAACACACCCCACAGAGGAGTCCTTCTTAAGCCTTATATATTGCAGCTGTGGGAGAGAGTGTTAATGAGCTCCAAGCCTCTGCAGCTGTCGTCTGGGTATTGCTGGAAATTTTTCTCCTGCTGCTTCTGGGTTTTGGGGGGTTTTTTCCTCTTCCAGAAAGAGAGAGAAAATCACCTCATAGACCGAAGCCGAAGCACAAAGATATGGAATATATATACACAATGGTGTCACCGTAGAAAACCCTCGGATCCTGATCGTGGGTCTAGTCTGAGCGGTGGCTGCGGATTGCTGCTGCTGCAGGGGAAGATGTGTGATGGCAGAGGTTCAGCCTTCACTTGCTATGGGCTCTGCCTTAGTGGAGAAGTGTTAGAGCTTAATGTGAGTTTATAGCAGATACAGTGTGCTCCCTGAAGTGGATGGGTGGAACAGGCAGTGTCTGCACGTGGGAGTCCCTCTCCACTGCCTGCATGCCCAGACCCACAGCCTACAGCTTGTGATGCTGCTTGTGCAAATTTTGCACCAAATGAGACGTTGCTGCTGCTATCTGTTGCATGTCCTTGTTCTGTTTGTCTTGAATAAAGACAAGTGCTTTTTAGCCACAAATTTGAGCTTTTTTTGCCAGTCATAATATTGGTAACTGCACTGAGTCTAGTTGTTCTCTGATATCTGCCATCCCTTATAAGTCTCCAAAGGTTCCTGTGTAATGTACCTCCAGAGGAAGTGTGGTAAGTGGTACCAGAACACCACGTTAGAAAAAAAGAAAAGGGGGAAGGGTGATGTTTTAGGAGAGGTCATTGTCTTAAGCTTCAGCAGGGGAGGTTTAGACTTGATATTAGGAAATGGTTTTTCACTGAAAGAGTGGTCCAGATTTGGAATAGGTTGCCCACAGAGGTGGTTGACTCGCCAACCCTGGAGGTGTTTCCCTGGGTGGGCGTTCGCTTGGGAGTTGGCCTAGATGATCCTATGGGTCCCTTCCAACTCAGAATAACCTGTGAACCTGTGATATGATCTAGATGTAGATGCCAGGTTGGTTGGACTTGATGATCTTTGAGGTCCTTTCCAGCCTTATCTATAGTGTGAATACTGAGACAAGTTTCCATTTATGTTTTCAGCTTTGAAGTTCAAGTTTGGGTTGAAAGCCAAGGTCAGAGCCGAAGACAAACAGATGTTTTAAAAATGTGACAGTCAGACTTTTGGCTGATGTTTGTTGTGTTTTGTGCTTTACCTCTTTGAAATTAAATGACTAGGAACATCACGAACTTAAAAACTAACATCACCTGGGTTTGATATACCATGATATTTTTAAAACACTTGGCTGGTGGAAATATTTGTTCTTCTGAAAACATACAGAAAAATAAGTGGGGAAGCCTGCTTAGAGTTTTGCTTCGACTAGGCTACATGTTTGTGTTTCCCTTGTCCTTTTGTTTCTTACTTGAAGAGTAGGCTACATGCACACTGTGCTTATAGGTGTTTCCTATAGGTGTTTCCTATTTGTTTCCTCAAATCTGGGAAGATCAGACTGGGGAAAAAAAAATCTAAGATATACCCATTAACACAATTTTCCAGGGAAATTGCTAGTGAAAAAAAACAAACCACAAGCCAACAGACCAAAACCAAATACCCAAACAAACAAAACCCAAAATAAAACAACAAATCAAAATCAGAAGTTGAGGAACCTCCAGAATTAAACATACCAGATTTTGAAAAGCCTTCTTGTGCTGTTGCTTATTATCAGTCAAATATACTGTGGGAAATGCTGCTTTGGATAAATTGTGTCCAAGCAAGGAAATGTGCTTTGATATAGGAAAGTTGGGAGGTTGACTCCTGATAGGCTAGTATAGAATGGTGGTTTCCATTTTGACTAATATCTTCTAGGCAATATATGCATGTTTTGGTTTAATGACAATATGTTCAGGAGTTGAGGCCTCTGATGAGGTAAACCTCTTGTTTTCTTTTATTGTCCTCCCCCCAACAAATACTGACAAGATAAAAAGTTATAAGGAGTCTGAATGATGAAGGAAGAAAGTATTTTACTAAAAATTGAAAGAAACTGGAAGAAACAACAATAGCAGGAAAATATTACCTGGCTACCCCTTTCCCTCTAGGTTAAAAGCAAACCATGGAAGCATTTTTTTTTTTTAAAGAAGTCCTGTGCAACTGAGGCAGGACGCATGAATTCCAGTGTAGCAAACCATGTGAAGCTGGGATGACCTGGCTTGTTGCCAGGACTGGGCAGTCACAACCCAGAAGATGAGGGAGCTGGGTTGTGGCTGCCGTGGGCTAGAGCAGTCAGTACTGCCCAGGCAAACTCCTCAAAGTATCTGGTGTGGGGGCTGCAGTGGTCCTTCTCCTAAGAGCACCCACACCAGGGAACAAGACAGTGAGTTCCAGAAACCTAGGGGATTTATCCCCTGTTTCCTTAGTTGTTGTGATGCTTCACTTCAGGGATCCCACTTTCTGGCAGGTCACAAGATGCTGGGGGACAATCCTTCCCTATCTCTGCTTGGACAGGGTGGAGGGAGCAGTCTGCCATGCTCCAAACCACATGATGGTATGAAAAAATTCACTAAAAATCTTTTCCATTTAACAAAAACTATATACAAGAATACTTTTAATTTCTGGAAGAATTATGAGTATATTGTGAGGAATGTTTTGTTAGATTGAAGAAAATTATTGTCAAACATACATAATTTTGCAGGTTTGAATTGATTTTCTTCACCCAAAGTAAATTGTTACATTCCCTCCATCAAAACTGAAGAGAAGTGTAGAAGTTTTCTGTTCCTGTATGGTCTTTTTGAGTCATTACCAGTAGAGAAGTAATGGTGGCCGAAGATTCATTGTTTCCTGTGCATTTAGCTGGTGTCAGGCACTTTGATTTCTGTTCAAGATATCTACACTGAATTGTTTCTGTTCTCTGCTTTTCAAACTGTAATTTAATCGAATATAATACATGGAGGAAATATGTGCCAGAAGCGTACCAACAGATGAGAAATACATTGCAAAGAGCAAATGAACAGTTTAGTGTTGAAGTGGTGCCAGTGAAATATGGCATAATTCTTCACAAAACCAAACTTAGCTTTCACAGTGATTCTAAAAATATTTTTGATATGATAATGCTGTGTGAATAAAGATTGCAATGTTCAGTGGAATAAAACAATATTAGCAGTTTGCATATGTAAATGTTATTAGGAAGCACTTCACTTTTTTCCTAGACCTCAAGAACTAAAATAGGGAGGAGGCCCAGAAATGTTTCTCCAGATCTAAGAATAAAATTACTTCCTTATTACAAAATGTTTGCACCAAAAATTACAAAGATGTCACTAACTGAAAAATGGAAAAAATGCAGTGTGCTGCTTCTGTCCGAAATAAGTGCAAGCTAGGGGTTACAGATGAAATTATTTATTCTACAGCATATAAAGAAGTAAAACATTGCTTCTACAGTAAGCCCTCTCCACTTCGCGCCTTCCAGATAGCAGCTTCACCTCAACGTGATGTGATTTTTCAGCAATTAAAGAGGCCCATTTCATGACTGCACCTGTGTGAACTGACAGTCATGAATATTCAAATTAGACAGTCATGAATATTCAAATCAACCCCCACGCCCTTCCGCATGGACCACGAGCGCACTGCTCTGCCCATGCTGCGCGCACTGCTCTGCCCATGCTGCGCCCGCCCAGCTTCGCTCGGAGGGAGGCGGCTGCAGCAAGTCTGCATGAGCCCCCAGCGCTACGCCCACTCCTCTCCACTCAGAGCCAGGTCCCCCCGGCACCAGACCCACCCCTCTCCTCTCGGAGCAAGGAGGCTTTGTGCAGTTATGAAAGATTTACATGTTCTCAGGTTAAGTATGGTGTACAAGACTGTCTCAGGGTAGACGCCTACCCCGAGTATGGAGAGACCAGATCAACCTACCTGGAGAGACACTGGGACAGCATCGTGGGTGGCTCCCCACACCAGTGTCCCCAGCCAAGCAGAAAAGGGGTTTTTCCTGGCGTAGGGTGGCCGCGAGCACCAGGAAGCGCCAACACAAACACCGATATACAGCAAGGCAGCGCCAAAACAGCCTGGAGTGCTGGGGGCCAGTGTGAGGGTGCGGGGCAAATTTGCATCTTAATGAGCTGCCAGTCTATGCAGACAGACGGCTTCGCGGAGAGGCAGCAAGACCCGCAGTACTGTCGTATTCAAGGGCCGACTCTATTTCCATGAATAGCTTTCTAATTAATTTTGTGGCATTTTTTAAAAGAAAAAAGACCAATTTGCAAATGCAGTTTCGTCCACTTTTTCCCTCACATATTTAAGATGGCAGTGCTGAAATATTGTGTGCTGAATGTCCTTCTTGTGTAAGAAGGCAGCTTGCTTTCTTAGGCAAATCCCTAGCTATAATATATCCAAAGTGTATTTGGATGGCTTGGTCACCTTATTATTAATATCTTTTTATAGGTTCAGCTCATATGCTATTAATACATCTATGTTTTGCTTGCTTAGATAGTGTACTTCATTGTATTTTTCCGTTTGCTAGTGAATGCTGTGAATATGTTTGAAGAGGTGTTTTTCCTTTCCTGCTCTTAGTCCCAGTCTCCAATTGCTAAAATAATTCCAAAATGTAGACTAGTATTCATAATCTGATGTACCACTACTCTGAACAGCTTCAGGAAGACAATCAGGCCAATGAAAGAAACAAAATTGATTGATTTTTAGTATATTGCATATGAAGAAGGAAGAACTAGCTGAAGTTCAACAAAGGGAAGTGCAGGGTCCTGCAGTTGGGATAGAATTACCCCAGGCACTAGTACGGGCTAGGGGCTGACCTGCTGGAAAGCAGCTCTGTGGAGAAGAACATGAGGATCCTGGTGGACAACAATCTGTCCGTGATCCAGCAGTGAGCCCATGTGGCCAAGAAGGCTAATGTTGTCCTGGAGTATATCTGGAAGCGCATTGCTAGCAGGTTGAGAGAGGTGATCCTACCCCTCTACTCAACCCTAGTGAGGGCCCATCTCATGTGCTGTGTCCAGTTTTGGGCTCTTCAGAACTTGAAACACATGAAGTCAATGTCTGTAAGTATCCAGAGGTCGTCCAGAGGAGTTGTGAAGTCTCCCTCTCTGTGGGTATTCATGAGCCATCTGGACACAATCCTGTGCCATGTGCTCTAGGATGACCGTGCTTGAGTAGAGAGGTTGGACCACATGACCCACTGTGGTCCCTTCCAACCTGAGCAATTCTGTCATTAATCAAGTTAAATAACCATGAAGGATGGAGATGTGATGAAAACAATTGCCTTGCCTTGCTCGTCAATCTTTTTCAACCAAAATGCTTTGACACAAGTGCCATTACTGGAATACAGAGAGATCTTGGTACTTCTGAAATACTTGTTCCCGGTAGGATCTTCACGTACCATAATGAATTTAAAATAGAGGAGGAGAGGGTTTTTTAAGTACCTGTCTGAAAGATAGGGAAAAAATATTCTCTATGCAAAGTCTTTTTAATAAGAGGGAGAAGTGTGTAATTAATAATGAAGGAAGAAATTACTTCAAATCCTGCAAATGTGGGACCTGTTTTTCTCAATAAAGGAGAAAATCCCAAGAGCTGATGGTATACTAATGGTATCTACAGGGCAAATGGATGTTTATTGTCAGAGTTGTTAATGTTATACCTAATGTCTTTTCCATCAAAAATAGTTGTTTGGTTTATTATGTTATTATCCATGCAGCCTTAGCTGCAATTCAGTTCTTCAAGGGTTTTACTTCTGCTTTGGTGTCATGTTTTTCTAAGGATGATATCCGGACCAGGTGCTTTCTGGAAGTAGTTTACTTCAGTCCATTGATACCTGACACATATGTACATTTTTAACAGTCTTTGTTTAGAACTTCTTTGTATTGAAAAAAATAACATATAGAATGAAAAGGTGAAATGTAGGAATAACTTCAGTCTAAAACCACTCAGACAAAGACATTTTAAAAGGTGAAGCAAAAGTTGTGCATGCAGACAAAGTTAAACAAGGAATGCATTCAGTACTTCCTTCACGGACAAGCAGGTGTTCAGGCATCTCCAGGAAATCAGGGATCCATCATGTATAGTGGTTACTCATGAAAATGTTGCAAATAAGGTGTTTAGGTTGCTTAAAACAATCACAGTCAAAGGTATTAGCAAAAGTGGGTTTAATACAAATTTGTGAAGGTGTGACTTTAACAAAGTTTAGTGGCAAAATTCACTCTGTTACTTACTACATGAGTGAAATATGTTGAATTAGAATCAACATGGAATTATTTAAGTGGAATAAGGATAAGGATGCAAAAAGGGTAAGGGAGACTCTCTCACTGAGTTACAAGGTTCAGAGAGGACCCTTTTACTTTCCAGATTCCTGATGGAGCCCTAGATGTGGCTGAATCCAGATGCAGTTCCAGACTTGGAGACATCCCTGCCCTCCTATGTGTATTAGATTGTTCCCAGTGAAGAAGCTATTCAGTGGTTGGGGAATATACAGAAAATGTCACTCCAAAATTTAGTTAGGGTTCACTTTATTTAAAGTATTGTGAGCTGTGTCTTGCTGTACTATCCAGCTGGTAGAGATGGTGGGAATCTGGGCACTCAGCAGGTGAGGCAGAGAATTTAGTATAATTGAAAATGAAATGCTGAAAGCTCAGTCTTAGTTCTTTCTTAATGCTTGTTGTGCTTTCACTTAGCAGCATTTTGTCTTTCTCATGTGTCATGGATTAACCCAGATGGACCTGGGTTTTTTTGTGAATTTTTTCCATTTTGTCCTGAGATGGGGGCGGGGCGACAGCACGGCTTTCCCCCTCCCCCCCCCGCCCCACCGCGGCACGGAGTGGGGCCGGCCGCGGAGGCATGCGGGAGAGGTGGTGCCACCGCGTGGCAGCGCCCCTGCCCGTTTCCCTGCTGGGGCCGGGAAGGGGCGCAGCCATGTGGGGGTCTGGAGGTCGCCCCGAGGATGATGTAAAACACCAGCGCTCCCTGAAGACAGAGGAGACCAACAGCTTGGAGCGTCACCTCATTGGATGGAGGCGGGAACTACCAGAGGTGGGACGGTGGAGTTTTTTTTTTAAAAGACACAGGGTAAAAGGAATCGCTCTCTTCCTCCTAGCTTCACTCCCCGTGAATCTCTGCTTCTCCGGACNACTTCACTCTGGGAGTCTCTGCTTCTCCGGACATTCCTCCCAGCTGATCTTGAGAACCTTGGCACCCGTCCTTCCCCGACAACAGCCGGCGAACGTCGCTACTGTTTTTCTACCCATATTTTATTGTTGTAGTGACTTTCAGTTTTTTGGGGGATTGGTGTTTGGGGGGGGTTTGGGGTTGAGGGATTTCTCCGTCGCGCTGGGTGTGGGTTTTCGTCACATGTGGGAGGGGGAAGCTTTGGTTTTTATGTTCCCCACTGTTGATATCACTTGCACACAAATTATTTTCCCATTTTGTATTTCCCTGTTCCCTTTTACTTTTCTCTTGTAAATAAATCCTGTTACATCTCTAACGATCTCTTGTCCAAGGAGTGATAAATAACCCTTTACTGGTCTTAAACCAAGACATCATGGAATACATGCCAGCATAAGGTGCAGATGGGCACTTCTTATTCCTGATGTAGGAGGTACCATTTAACCCACACTCAGTTTAATAATTTTGTTTGAACCTGCCTAGATATTTTTTGTTGTTAATGGCTGAAGTGTGCCTAAAGTTAGGATATAGCAGCCATTCTCGTCCTGGCTGCTTTTTAATAGAGTCCAAGTATTGGACCTCACCATCTGGCAAAGTGAGCTGCAGAGTAGCAGAGTCAAAGAGCTTTTGTAGAGATCACAGCTGAATATTTCAAGCTAATTTGCTGCTGCAGGAGGAATTTGGTACCATAGTCTGCCTTCTATTGAAAATGAGTACCACCCTGCCATAGGTTGGAATTGTAGTATGTATGTGGTGAATGTATTCCATATTGCTGTGTGCAGGTGGTGCTGTCTGTGGAC
>WEKX01012893.1:26729-41210 GCA_013390025.1 Pitta sordida
TGCTGTTTACAACTACCTGCGGGGAGGTTGCAGCCAGATGGGTGTAGACCTCTTCTTCCAGGCTGATGACACCAGAACGAGAGGGCACGGCCTCAAGCTACGCCAGGGGAGGTTCAATCTTAACGTTAGGAAGCGGTTTTTCACAGAGAGAGTAATTGCATATTGGAATGGGCTGCCCAGGGAGGTGGTGGAGTCGCCATCCCTGGAGGTGTTTAAGAGAAGACTGGACAAGGAGCTTAGTGACATGGTCTAGCTGGGGGGTGTAGGGCTGGATGACCCTGGGTCTAGCTGGGGGGTGTCGGGCTGGATGACCCTGGGCCCCTTCCGGCTCGGAGTGGCCTGCTAGACTGTGAGGGATCTAGGCTGGTGTTACGCTCTGGGATGTGCGTTCAGTCTCTGTACGGGTGTTAGATGGTGAGTTGGACTGGATGATCCTTGTGGGTCCCTTTCAACACGTGATATTCTGTGATTCTGTGTGATCTCCTCCTTCCCCTTATGACAAGGATTAAAATTTGTTAGCATTAATTCTAATTTAAATAATTTATTTAGGTTACATTTAATAGAATTAGAATTTTATTAGTATTGGGTTATGAATGGCAGTTCTTCACACTGTGTCTTTTACTTTCTCAGGATAAAATCCTGAGTATTTTTTATTCCCAGAACAAACCTTGGCTGCAGGGCCTCTATAACCATTGTGAGTACTTGTTCCACCTGGTATTGAGGTCCTGGGTGATTCTGCATTAGCAGTCTGAAAATATAAAGAACAAAAATAAGAAATAAAGATTTGCTATCCCTAAACTGCAGGTTTTATGCAGGCAAGAATGATCTACTTGCAAAATTCACGTTGAATTGTGCACAGATATGTCCTACTGTGTGTGTGCAGTTTCATAATGCTGTACATGTAACTATTGTTGCAGACATACTATGTGGTTTGCTTATGCATTTAAAACATGATTTTTTTGTATTAAATAGAGGTTTTTCTCTCTTTCAGTGTGCAAGGATCCACCTTACAAAGTTGAAGAATCTGGATATGCTGGTTTCATTTTACTGATTGAAGTTTATTTCAAAAACAAGGTATGGAATCTCATATTTTTCATTTTTAAAAAATCATATATAGGTGGGGTTTTAAAAAAGTTTCATTTGTAAATCAGTTAAAAATTAGCTTTAAAGCTATCCTTGTCAGTGCTGTTCCTCAACTCGTTATTACTGCAACTTTCATTTTCATTTTACAGACTCACAAAATGGGTCATGTTGGAAGAGACAACAGTGGGTCATGTGATCCAACGTGCCTGCTCAAGCAGGATCATCGTAGACCATATGGCACAGGATTGTGTCCAGGTGGTTCTTGAGTATCCAGTATGGATATTCAACCTCTGTGGGCAACTTATCCCTGGGTGCAGTCACCTGCACAATAAAGAAGTTCTTCCTGTTCAGGTGGAACTTCCTGTGCATCAGTTTCTGCCCATTACCTCTTGTCCTGTTATTCAGCCCCACTGATAAGAGCCTCGCTCCATCCTCTTGGCACCCTCTCTTCAGATACTTATATACTTTGAAAAGATCTCCTTTCAGTCCTCTCCTCTTGAGGCTGAACAGGCTCAACTCTCTCAGCCTTTCCTCTTATGTGAGATACTCAGTCCACTTACCATCTTTGTTGCTTTTCACTGGATTTTCTCCAGGAGCTCCATGTCTCCCTTATACTGGGAAAGCCAAAACTGAATACAGCACACCAGATGTGGCCTTATTGAAGCTAAGTAGAGGCTAGGATCATCTCTGTCAACCTGCTTTCAAAGCTCTTCCTATTTCACCTCAGGATACCATTGGCATTCTTGACCACCAGGGCACACCGCTGGATCATGGACAGCTTGGACATAAGGATACCCATGTTCTCCACAGAACTGCTTTCCAGCAGGTCCACCCACAGCCTGTAATAGTGCCTGGGGTTATCCTATCTGAGGGGTAGGACCGAGCATTTGCCTTTGTTGAATTTTAGACACTTCTTCTCTGTCCATCTCTCCAAGCTGTTGAGGTCCTTCTGAAGGGCTTCACAGTCCTCTGGGGCACTGATATCTCCTCCCAGCTTTGTGTTGTCAGTGAACTTGCTGGGGAGGCCTCTCCCTTCATCAGTGTCACTGATGGAGAAGTTATGTTATTTGGCCTACTATGGACTGTTGGAGGACAGTATTTAGTAGATAACTCTGTGAAATCAGGATAATCTGATGAAAAAAAGAAATTGAATGTATTATTCAGAAGAATTATTAGCCCTACTCAAAAGCGTACAGACTTTAAATAATGCTTACAGAAGTTAAAGAGCCTCTTAAACTTGAGGAAAGGAAACCGATTTAGATTATGCGGATTACATCATGAACATATTGTTCTACTGTAAATCTTTATAATTCATTCAGGTTTTGATCTTTCAAAACAGTATTTTTTCTTAATCTTAAATCCTCTCTCTTGTAGAAAACATTCTTTTAGGCTGCATGTGAGCAATCATTCCACTCATCTCAACCTTACCAGGGAGTTTAAAACCAAATCCAAGTGCCGTGCTACAAAGCTGAATTTACTGTGGTATCCCCCATTCTGTGTATTTGCTGCATTTACTGAGTTCCTCAAACAGAAAATACAGACTGTTTTTTTAAAATGTACATAACAGAGTCTGTAATATTAATAACTAGTTCATGTAAAAATAATAGAATATGCATAAAAGAGAAAAAAGTTTGCAAGTTTTAATGTACATTATTTTAATATCTAGAATTATTTATGTTCCTGTTATGTCACGTGCCTTGCTGGAGCTGTTTTGATACTTAGCGTGTGCTTCTAAGATACCTGTGTGTTTATTTTTTATTACCAAGATATAGTTGAACTTAATTGTTTTAATCTAGGCAACATTTCATCTTTCATGTATTGAATGCTTGGTGAAAAACTAAACCAAAAAGAAAATAGAAATGCGTAGTAAAAGACTTTTTTTTTGAGCCCTGGTCACTTAAAATTTATGTTAGAATTAGCTATGTATGCCTTGAAGTATGTATTCCAATATTCTTTCGTCTTTCACGGAAAGCTCTGTTAAGGTGTGAAATGTGGATAATTCTGCTCAGGCACTTTGTGGATTTTAGGTTTTGAACAGGTTATTCTGACATTTTCCTTGTATCAATCCATAAAGGGCAGGTCTTGGTCTACCCTGTTGTCTGTTGAAAATGGAAACAGAACTGCCTCAATGAGTTGATCAGCTTTTTTGGTATGCTTTTTAGCCCTGTCTAAATTAGAAAAGCCGTTCAGAGTCAGGAAATCTAATGAAAAGCAGCTCATTCTACTTAACTCCTCTATGAAATGCTCATCCCAGAGCTGTGCAGACAAAGTCAGAATACTGTGAGTCAGTCATTGAAGCATCTCTTCCTGCTGGACATGTTTTTCACTCAGGCTTTTGCCTGCCTTTGCTGACTGTGGAGACCTACAAGTCTCAGGAGTTCTCCAGAAGGAGTTCTAGCTTAAACTGTGATGAAGAGGGCAACAGTGATTATAACTCATCTCACACTCAGGCAGCATTTGGAATCAGGAAGTTTGCAAACATCCCTCTCCTCTATTTTGGTGTCATGGAGTACAATAAGCTGCAGTTGGACTCTGAGTCAGCTAGCTCTTCACACAGCTGCAGCAGCTTTCTGTGGGGTGGGTGAATGCAAAGAAAGAGTGGCAAAAAAGTTGAGCTGGAAAATTACCCTTTTCTCTTGGCTCAGCTACTCTTCTTTCCCTAAGCACTTCACAGATATTCCAGTACAGAAAAAGAGGAGGTAGACAGAAGTAGGAAGAGGACATCATTTTTTCAACATCATTTTTTCAAGGTAGACATCTTCTCAATTTCTCATTCAGAAAATACTGTAATGAATAGGGAAAGCAGAGGTGCAGGAAGCCATCATGGACCATGGAGAATTAAAAGATGCCCATTCCCAAGACTAAACAGAAACTGGTAGAAAATTTAATAAGTATTTCACCATGTTGGAAAATATTTCAAGCTTTAAAGAACTGGGGAAATTACAACCAACCAACAAATTCTGCAGCAGCAGGCAATTGTTGTCATTGTCACAAAGACCTTAAAAAATGCTTTTGGGTCAAAAGGCTCTTACTCTGGAAAGTACAGTACATACAGGATAAAGCCCATAAATTACAGCATATTCAATATTCACTGTAACACTGTTTTTAAAATAAAGGCAATACAGTGACACAGAAGATCTTTTATGTAGTAAAAGTCTGCTTTTTAGTCCTTGTAACATTATGTTCATCTGATTTTCCACAGAGTTCTTTGTAGACTTCAATTTATGAATTCTTACAACTTCCCTTTTATGGCAAAGCTGCTGATACCAGCTTGTTCCATATAGCAACATCATAGTTTTCTAAGCAGGCCAGGGAATATGTCACTTCCATTTTTTCTGCATGAAATCTTGTCTTAATAATTCTAACAGTAAGAAATACCATCATCCAAGATTGCTTTTGAGAATTATCTGCCAATAAAATAGTTCATCTAAGAGAACTGCTTTCTTCTGTCTTCAGGAACAGATAATGGCAAAACTTTTGTTTCTGGTTCCCTTCTGTTGTTTCCATTTCAAGTCTAGAGATGGGACAATTTGTATATTCCTTGGCTATGTGTAACCTTCTGATTTAACTTGAGATTTCTATGCTTTCTATTCTTCCCATCCTTGGAATCCTGAATCAATATTAACCATGGCTAACGTGAACATCTTTAAGCATCTGTCACTGAACAGAGTGGTTTTTTTGATTACACGCAGTGCTGGATGTGTGCTAAGGGTTTGATGCATCTCTTCCTCCGCTTCCCTCATGGTTTCCTTTTTACTAAAGCTTTTTCTTGATTTGACTTTCTATTTGTGATCGTCCCTTAGACTAACATCGATTGAGTGACTTCTATTGCACATCAGGCCTTTTGGGGGAAAGGCTACTTAATAGTGCCTTGAAAGAGCACTTAACTTACATACAGCTTCTAGAAGGGACTCTGAAAATGTGTAACATAAAATGTGCTTTGTTTATAATACTGGAGAAAAGATACTGAAGTCTGTTTCATGCTTTCAAATGAGTCTTTTCAGCAGAGCCCTGGTGATTTCTTTCAAGACACATTTGCCTTCCTAGTTCTTCCTCTCTTCATATTAGTACAGGAAACATTAATTTTTTCACTGCAATGGCAGAGAATTTTAATTGCTTGTAAGCTGTCATGGAACACATGAAATCTATCTGGTCACACTTGCTCAAGACAAAGAAGTTTCTTTAATAAATAAGCAGGTCCCATAAATACAAAATCACATATAGTGGGCTGCAGCAGTTTCATACTTACCTACAGCTTGTGAAGAAAACAATATGTAGTTTTCTTCAGTGGGGGAATTTGCATTCAAAACTTACTGCAGTGTCTTCAGTACTTTCTAGGGCTCAGAAGTGTGATTGTGTTGGTGACTGAGTTACCTTGTGTCAGCTGAATCATGATACTTGCCTATTCACTTATCTGTAGCCCATGCCATTGATAAATACCAATTAAGCCTCATCAAGATGACTTCATGAAGTTCATGCACTTTACCTTGTGTTATCATGGGCTGATGGGGGCCTCTCTGATCTACTGTAGCTCAGCTGACACTTGGTAAATTCCATCATGTGTGTCTGAGAGCACAAAGAGTGGTTAAGAATGACATAATTTTAATCTTAATTGACAGTTTTTATGTAGCCCTTGTTTTCAACTTTTATTAGTTTTGGTGCTAGATGTTTCTATCTGGTTATTTTCAACCCTCAGGAAGAACCTAAGAAAGTTCGATTTGACTATGACTTATTCCTGCACCTTGAAGGCCACCCACCTGTAAATCACCTCCGCTGTGAAAAGCTCACATTCAACAACCCGACAGAGGAATTCAGAAGAAAGCTGCTAAAGGCTGGAGGGGTGAGTCCTGCACCCATGCACAATGAAGTTGTTGCTGCATATTGCTGGTGCATGATTAGTATGATAAAAAAGATTGACCTGACAGTGAAAAGTAAGTGAAATGTTTTTGTGATTAACTTCATGTCGGAGCTCAGTACTTGTCTTTAAGTGGAATAAGTGAACAAATGAACATGTGCTTACCTTAAATATATGATTAGATACTAGTTTTCATAACTAGTCGTTTCACTTCTGTGAAAGTAGATCTTGGACCTCATCCATGAAGCATTGCTTGCTTGGCTTTCCAGCAATGAAATACAGACTGGCTACTGTGATGGGAGGAAGTAATAAGAAAATGAGATGTCTTTCATTGAAAGAGAAATGGTTCTGTATTAAGCAGAATAAATTCAGAAGTTACAAGGTAAAACAAGTCAGCAAGTGTAAGGACAATCAAACTGACTTGAATTTGTATTATACATGTTACTCAATCTGAACCAGAAAAGTATACCAACTTACTTATATGTTGGTAGAATTAACTAATGTGAAAAAGCCCAAAGGAAGATTGCCCATTTAGAGCGAAGAGAGGGCTAAAAGGGCCAAATCTTTACATATGTACCTTGTCTGTTAGTGGAAACCATTCTGCTGTGGTTAACACAATGGCAAAATAATTTATGCTGTCGGGAACCACCAGAGGCTCAGCTATGGGTTGAGTCCAGTCTGCTCAGGACTTTACCCCTCCTTGCCAGGGTGTGAAACCTGCCCTGGCCAGAGGCAGCCTAATCTCCCTGGGCCCAGCTGCACCACTGGGCTGTGTCTTCATGGGCTTGCTGCCTCTTGTCCTCCTCCCATTATGATGAGCCACTCTATCTCCTCCATTTCCTCCCATCAGTGCCATGTTGATGGGAAGGAATGGAGGAGCTGTTGGGCGTCCCCGAAGCCATCCCTCTTCTAACTTGAACCAGCCCTAGTCCTGTAGCCACTCCTCACTGCACAAGGTCTCCAGCCTCACTGTCTCAGTAGCCTCCTCTTACCTCCCACCAATTTGTTGGTGGTATTTGTTAGAGATCCAAACTGTAGGCAGCACCTAGATAGGATATGGCAAGCTCCAAGCAGAGGGTACAGCTCCTCCCCTTCCCTGGTTTCCAGGTCTGTGACAGTGCTCACAAGACTTGTGGCACTGATAACTGTTGTTACTGCCTGAGCACATGAGTGGCCCTGGCTCAACTCACAGCCCTCCTGTGACTAGGGCCATGCTCAGAGCTGTTTTCCAGCCATAACCTCATGGCTGCAGGGCTCTGCCTTGCTGGGACAGTACTTGGCATTTGTCAGTTGTCCTCGTTGTATTTCATGAGGCTGCTGTTAACACATTCCTCCAGACTGTCTGGGTCTCTCCTGCAAGTCCTGCTTACTCTGGAGTGTCAGATGCTTCCCTTCCCCAGCTGATTATCTGCAGACCATGTGAGTGTGTTCGATCTCCTTCTCCAGGTCACTGATAGAGATGTTAAGCAAGCTTTCATAATGTGAAATTATGAATAAATGCCAGTGCTTATCTTTGTTTTTAAACAGCCACAACTGAAGTGGGTAGCCCTTTCTGGCACATTTAAATAACAGTAGGTTCTGAGCTAGAGATAAGAGGGAGCTAGTGTGAGAATGTTCATTCTGCTGCAGGGAACCTTCAAAACTAAATATGTAGCACGTGTGGTCTAAAAGACCTTGTTACCCTCTTGAAGAGAACTGTTAAAACTACAGTTATATTGAAATGGAAGCATGAACTTTGTTTTGTGTTTGCTTTTATTGCAAGAGGGTATCCATGTCTGGACAATATATTGGCTTTTTAATGTGTTTGCAAATAAAGTATGAAGGCTCTATTCTGGAACACTTCATGAGCCACCACTTTAACATTAATTGTATCATGTCAGTTGTAAATGGATGCGTTTTATCCACAAGTCTAATAAAACTAAATGGTGCCATCAGAGGTTTTGAGTCTGGGGGGCAATAGTTAAAAAGGTTGAAATAGGAAGCATCCTTTTTATTGCTAATTTTCTGTGCCTTTTAATTTTAAGTTTCTTGATTTAACAAAAGGAAAAATGTTACCTAAGTGTAAGCAACCATGTGGCATGTTTTGATCGAATTCTTTCCCTGAACATATTAGTGTGGTCATTCTTAAAATGCATTGCATTACCTTTTGTTGTCTGGATGCTACACACTGCTCAAACTGCATGGCTTTTTTTTTCTTCATTTACCCAGTTTCTTTCCAAGAAATGAGTAGGTTTTTGTGAAGCTAGCAGTGTTTTCCGTTTTAGTATAGTGGTGAATGTCCCTGCCTCTCATGTGGGAGACCAGAGGTTCAATTCCCGCCAGGGAAGCAGTGGTGCCATTTAAGAGTTTGACTCAATGATCCTTGTGGGTCCCTTCCAACGCTGAATATTATGTGATTCTGTGATTCTGGATCCCTCTGTAGACTTTATGACCTGGGAGTTTATCTGATGAGCTTGGCAGAGATAATGTAATAGCATTCTATCTGTCTTGCTATGAAAAGTCTCTGTGAAGGGCTTACATATCCTGATGTTGAAAATGCTGTAAATAGGCTTTTTTTTGATGCATGTAAAAACCTTAGAGACTGACTCTTGCTTCCCAGTGTTTGTAGAACAGACAACAGAATGAATTCACAAAACATTAACTCACTTGTTACTAGAAAAGCATTTAGAGGATAATAAAGTATGAGATGCCTGTTTCACTTGCTTGTAAGTCAAAACTAGCTTATGTCTGTCTTCAAGAAAAGGTTATAGTAACAAGTCAGTGAATTTTGACAGGCAACAAGTCTGGTAAAATGAAGCTCATGTCCTTCAAAGTGAATGTGATACCGTATTAATATGAAATGCTGATTGGTAGCTTTACTTAAAGTCCTTTTACAAGGTGGGCTTTTCCTTGCATGCTTTTAAATTATGGTCTAAATTCCTTGATTGCTGTGCATCTTGAAACCCAAATCTCTAGTTTTTTTCTCCAAGTGAAAGTCATGGGATCTGTCATTCCCCTGACATGAACTACTAAACATGATTACAGTTATACCCTTCATTTGTGAGAAGCGGGTCTTGTCAGAGGTCTTGCGAAACGTCAAATCTGCAAATACACGGTCATTAATATGCAGGCCACACCCATCACCCCACCCCCAGCCAATCTGGAGCGCTGAGGAGCCTCTTTGACTCCTCCCCATGGGTTCTCGCAGCACAGGGGAGGAAAGTGAGGAGTTTCTGCACCGTGTCTGCCTTGGAAGACCTCCCCGAGAGTCCCTGGACTTCTCGTCGGCCATGCTGCTGCTTTCACATCTGCAGCTGGGGCCGGGCTGCTGTGACTGCTCATGCTCACACTGCCCCACTGGCAGTGCAAACCTTGCGCTGCTCCTCCCTCACTCGCCATCCCCGATGACTGGCCCCAAGCCATCCTGGCCCCATGTCGTCCCAGCCCACTGGGGATGTCAGCATGGCGCTGCCGCGGGGTCAGCACCGTCCCAGCCACTTCTGCAGCCACCACCTGGCTGCGCCACCGCACATGCTCGCCCTGCCTCCGCAGCGGGGAGGGGGTGTCCCCTGTCTCTGGTCAGCAGGAGCCTGGGAAACCTTAACTTTGCAGCACTGTGACACCTGTGGTCCTTATGGTGGGGGGGCGGGGGGTGCAGGGGCGTCAGTATTGGAGTTTCTTTCCATTTAACATTGACCAGTCCCGGTAGAGGCAGCGCTGCCTNTCGCAGCACAGGGGAGGAAAGTGAGGAGTTTCTGCACCGTGTCTGCCTTGGAAGACCTCCCCGAGAGTCCCTGGACTTCTCGTCGGCCATGCTGCTGCTTTCACATCTGCAGCTGGGGCCGGGCTGCTGTGACTGCTCATGCTCACACTGCCCCACTGGCAGTGCAAACCTTGCGCTGCTCCTCCCTCACTCGCCATCCCCGATGACTGGCCCCAAGCCATCCTGGCCCCATGTCGTCCCAGCCCACTGGGGATGTCAGCATGGCGCTGCCGCGGGGTCAGCACCGTCCCAGCCACTTCTGCAGCCACCACCTGGCTGCGNTGACCCTTCCACTGTTGGGACTGGGCACGGAGACACACAGGACCGGGTCAGGGACTGGGGAACGGTGCTGCAGGGCTCTAAATGCCATTGCAAGCTGGAGAAATCACGTGCCCTCCCCACAAGGCTGGGCCAGTCCTGCCCCAGGAGCAGCACCGGCATCGCCCCTCAGCGAAGCAGAGGCACTGTGCATGCGTTGACCGGGGAACATTGGAGATCCCTGAATCTGAATTGTGATAAATTTTCCTCGTAAATCTGTGAGGTCATAATGCAGGGGTCACAATGCAGTGGGGATATACTGTATATCCTATTTCCATAAGTATATGGATATTACAAATAGTATGTCCCTCTGGAAGGAAAAGTGCAGGGTCACCTGGTACCTGCATGCTGCTATATGCAGTGTAGCATTGCCTGTGTTTGTCTCTTGCTGCAGATTCCTTGAATTACTGCTTTGATGCTCTCAACTCCCCTTTTCCCTCTCATATGCATGCTGTGGCATTCAAAAATGTGAATTAATCATGGTTACTTGCTACAGCCACCGTTCTTCTGTCTTTCATACTAAGAAAATTTTGTAACCCTTTCCCATCCTTCACATGCCCTATGGTCTGACTGGCTGTCCTGCAGTTAACTGGAATATAAGAGTAACAGTGGGGTATTGGAGGTGTTTAAGAGAAGACTGGACGAGGAGCTTAGTGACATGGTCTAGCTGGGGGATGTAGGGCTGGATGACCCTGGGCCCCTTGCGGCTCGAAGTGGCCTGCTAGGCTGTGAGGGATCTAGGTTGGTGTTACGCTCTGGGATGTGCTCTCGGTCTCTGTACGGGTGTTAGATGGTGAGTTGGACTAGATGATCCTTGTGGGTCCCTTCCAACTCATAATATTCTGTGTGTGTCTGTGTGTGTATTCTAAGTAATTAAAGGAGTGAGAACATAACTGTAGTACAGCTTTGCAGTGCCACTGTGCCCACTTTAGTTATGGCAGACAGGAAATTTAGAGTGCAGATTAGTTTGTAGAATTAGCTCTGTGGAATATTAGTATCTTAGAATTTTATTTTTTATTATAGTCGGCCCTCTTCCACTTTGCGCCCCCCCATATTGCGGCTTCACATCTTAGCGGCATGATTTTTCAGTGTTAAAGGAGGCACCTTTTCACAACTGCACATGCGCGACCTGGCAGGCATGAATATTCAATTAGACAGCATGAATTTGCAAATCAACCTGCACAGCTGCGGTAGTGGCTCAGCCACTCACCCTGTCCTGTCCTGGCTGCGGCGGTGGTGGCAGCGGCTCAGCCACTTGTTCCATTCTGGACGTGTTCCGTCCGGGCGTGTGATGGCGGTTCGGTCGCTCGTCCCATTCTGGCTGCGGCAGCTCAGCCACTTGTCCCGTTCTGGCTGTGGCCACAGCAGCTCGGCCGCTTCACCCACTCCCCCCGAGCTCCACCGCTTCCCCACCCCCCTCGGGCATGGCTGGAGCTCCGCTGCTTTGCCACCTCCCCAGCACGGCCACGACTGCAACTGATACACAACAATACATTGCCTAAACAGCTCCGGGGAGCCATCTGACAGTGCGGGGCAAATTTGTATATTAGTGAGCTGCCATTGAACGCAGAAGTAGGGCTTCACAGGACCCGATTAAGACCACGGGTCCGTGATACAGGAGACCTGACTGTACCAGAATTTGAGAGTAAATATGCAGTCAGTCTTCATTAGGAGGTCACCAACTTGCTCTTTTCTCTTCCAATCTGACAATTACATATTTAGCCCTTAGAATCAGGATTTGATTTGGCTTCAGAGGTTGCATTTCTGTAGTCAGAAAGGTAAATAGGAATCTTTGGTTGTCTTGCAAAGGCTATATCCAATTTACAAAGCTCTTTGTCAAATTTTTCCACCTTCAGAAATATATTTCCTACACGGAACTTGCTCCTGCCTGTTGAAAGTATTTAGCTATGCTTGAGTCCATCTCTGACATTCACCTACTTTCAGTTGACCTTGTACTCTTAATAGTAAAAAGAAATGTGTACAGAAGAAATAAAGCATTTTCAAGAGTACACTAGACAAAATCAACCAAATCATTCCCTGCAATTGTTTATGTTCCATTTCTTTGCATATATATTCTAAATGACATTTCTTCTAGAAAGGTTTTAGAAAGGTTTAGTGTGGAAATGATGCCACTGAGGATTTTTTTGTACCATTTACTCAGTGTAGTATTTAATTATCTGAAGCTAACATGAATTAGCAACCTCTTGCTTGAAATCCCCAAGGACACCCTGTTTAGAGGTCATGACTTTTAGTTAATCCGTGTCCTACCAATCAAGCTACTAGTGACAGAACTGTATCTACATATAGTCTTCTACATATCTCATCCTCTATGCTCAGCATGAAATGATGCTTGAGTAGGTACAGGAGGACTGAAGTTTTCATCAAGTAAAAGGAATCAGATGAGGAATATATGGTCATTCCTTCCTAGTTTTTTTCAGTTACCTTTTGTGATTAGTTTCAGCCTTGAAACCTGAAAGAACCTGAGTAAAAAGTGACAGCACATTCCTGTGTATAGATATGGGAAGAGAGGTGTCACTAAAAATTCATAATAATTTTTAAAACCCCTTCAAATTTGAAGGAAATTTTGAATGTTGAATCCCACTGAAAACATTTATCAATAGTCTGACTCCATTGATGTATTTTGTGTTCTCAAGCACTGGTTCTATTGCTTTTTTGGCTTTCAAGAAAAAATTGTAAATTACACCTAATGTACTTAATGAGCTAGTAGAAGTGAATTAATTTTGAAGATACTGAGTGACAGCTACCTAACATCATAAAACTGAATATTGTCCTTGGAAAAAAAATTTGCACAGGCATCACTTGTTTGAATATGAAGTTATGAATACCTAAATTTTGATTCTTGCAGGAAAAAATAGTGAAAGTATTTTCAGTCCACTTTAAGACAACAATTTAACACAGTTCTCTCTCCTGTAGTTGCAAATAAATAAATAAAAATATTGGTACTGTATAATACTCCCTCCTTTTTGGAAGGAGACTCAAAATTATTTATTTAATTCAGAAGTACGCAGACAACATTTAAAAGTTGATTTTTTGCCCTAAAAGGAGAAACCTCATAAATGTGCCTTAGAGAGCAATTACCACTGTGGAAAAAAATAGTAAAATTCATAACTTCATTACAGATTCATATAGCTATTAATGATACAAGTTGAGATTTCATGTTTAGAGGGTTCAAGGAATCGGTCACTTTTAGAGGAGTAATGATTCTTTTTAGCAATAGATGAGTTTGTTGACTGCTTTCTGTAAAAGTTACTTGAAAGTACAAGCAGCAGTGCTTCTGTAACAAGACAACTCTTTCCTTGAGGACAGTTAGTCTCTTAATGAATCAGATGCAATGAGTCATTTTAAGAGGGGTGTACTTTTTAGAGAAAATTACCAGAGTCAAAATTCAGGTTTTGCCAAAAAACACTGCATTCTGGTATTTGAAGTTTTTGCCAAATATTTGTGATTTTACTGTTTTAACAGTTGAGAAATGTCTTTTCAGTCAGCTGAGATGTCTGTGTAATACCAGTTTCTTAAATCTATGTTTATAATCCATGTAATGAAGATGAAGTCACGGGGATTTCCCTCTTTACTCTATCCTCCCTTTTTCATTGCAATTCCTCTCTGTCAGTTAGAATAGTTGTCTTCTATGCAGAACCAACCTTAGGTATAATGCTCTTCTAGGGAAGGGATTGTCTTTAATCTTGTGCTTTTCATAATTAAATAATTGAATTTTCTTGATCTACATATTACTTTGCTTTCAAGCAAATAACTTAAAAATACTCTATATTGGTTTAAGTAGGAATAATGTTTTCAGGACAGCTGTACTTGTGTTGTTACTCTGACTGCTTTCACCAGTGAACAAACCTGTTCTTCACTGTAAAATGACCTAGGGTGTAGCACCTCGAATTCTCACTAAGTCTGTTTGTCTACTGATGAGTACAGTCCATCTACAGTGCTCCAGAAACATTCCAGTAAAGTTTCATTTTTCTCAGAATTCTAACAGGTATCTCATAGCTTTTACTGAAAGTACTGCTGGAAGTTTTCTGCAGCACATTGTGGGAAAGCTCACCATCCTGGTCTGAATATGCTGTATGAAGGTGTTCTCATGTGATCAGCTCAGTAAATTAAACTAGAATAGGTAGCTTGGTGTGGATCTGGTTATTCCAACTTTGTCGGTGACCTCATTTCATTCAGCAAAATTAAAAACTAGGAGACAAGTAACAAATTTTTGGAGGTGATTCATTCCTCTGCAAAAGCTTTGATCTGTTTCTTAATAAAGGAATTGTCTTGGTCTGGAGCAGTGTGACAGCTCACACAGTTCCTAACTCTGTAAGTACATATGTGGGCTGATAGATCTGTGTCTCCTGTGCATCAGGGGTGGCATGATCATGAAATAGTTTGGGTTGGAAGGAAACTGTATGGGTCATCTAATTCAAACTGTCCCCCATAACAAGCTCCTGGTGAAGCTGGAGGCTTGTGG
>WEKX01012894.1:9246-84194 GCA_013390025.1 Pitta sordida
CAGAAACGGTTCCCTTTGCTCGCCTGTGCCGAGACAGACTACGGGAAGGAGCAAAGAATTGTCCGCAGAGCTCCAGAGTTCCGGAGGGTGGAGCAATGGGCGTGGCCTGCAGGCATCTTAACCACCTGCAGTTCTTTGCGAGTTTAATGTTTTGCAATGCCTTTGGCCTGTCCCTTACCTTGCCATGGAGGAGGTATAACTGTATATAGAAAACATCACAGTGTGAATTTTTAAATTTTTAAAAAAAATTTATAAGATTTAAAATCCAGTAGTTCTTTGAAACAGCTGAAATCTTAGGGTCTTTAAATTTTTTACATGGATGTATAAACCATGATCTGTGCTATAACTTGTAAAGGGCTTTTAGGGTTAATCTGTGTATACTTTTTCCTAGGTGTTAACTAATTTTTGAGCTTTCAAAAGAAAGCAATTAATAATATTTAGCACTCCAGATATTTTTTTTTCTTGGCATTGGGGCTTTATGATTAATACTCCTTGGCAAAGTAATTGAACTTAAACTTGCCTTGGAAATAATAATTAAGATGGAGCAAGTTGACTCATTTTATTTTAAAAAAGTGGAGTCACTTTGCTGCTTGTAACTCCTGGTATTGTCAAACACAAGGAGTGTTTGTTATACTTGTAACATTGTAACATACCTATTTTAGGGTATAATTCTTTTCCAGAATTAGTTAGCAATTAGTCTTGAATGTCACTGTATATTCTTCTTTTATTTTGACTGTAGTTTGTTAGCAGTGGTTTGATTTTGGACACTGGATGCATCCTATTTAACTTTCTCTTGGGTGCTGAGATTCCAAATAGATGTTGTGTTCTAATGCTGATTTTTTTTTAATACATCTTACATTTATTACAAGACTTTAGAATCTACATATACACCCATAAAGACACAGGTAGTAGAATGTTCCTTTTTTAATAAAAGCGCCTTCTTGGCATTTAAGTTTGGAAAAGATTTATTCCTATCTCTGCAGTCAGTCCATGCTTTTCCCCTTGCATGTTTTCATTCAAGAATCATATATTCCTCTTCATTTAATTTCATAGTGATTTAGAAGCCTTGAATGAAAGACTTTACAGCAAAGGGGATTTACAGCTTTTCCTTTAGAAACAGGAGTTTATTTTAAGTCAGAGCTTGCTCTAGGACAGTATTGACCCATCTACTTGTTGTTTCCCAGGTTGTTCATCTAGAAGGAAGTGTTTGTGGTGGGTGAAGGAAGTCTCTTTCAATCAGAAGAGTTGCTATGCAATTAGGAGAGCAAGAACTGCCTGCATTACACATCTGGAGTCTCAGGTGGTTTTGCAGCACTCTCTTGATGAAGATAGGACCCCATTATTATCCATTATTCTGCGATGGAGCCTCTCCTTTGGCTATTAATGTTCTTGTGTGACTAATTCAGGAAAGACCAGAAATCTTTCTGGTGAATAATTTACACTTCCTGTTTTGCTCAAGTGATTTGCAAACACAGATTCAGAAGGTAAAAACAAAACCCATAGTGATGTATATTATTATATAGTAAACTGATGTGTTGTATCTTTCTTTCAAAGTGAACCAAGGTAATGAAAGTTCCATCACTTAGTGGGATAACAAGAACTGTAGCGTTACAGGTGAGTGTTCAGTTGCCTGAGCTGAAGCGCAGCAGCTGAAATTCAGATAACAGAAGGTACTGGTTTGCTTTTGAAACTGCTGTAATTGGAAACCAAGAGTAAACAGAACGAGACCAGGGCTTTGAGAAACTTCAGTCTACAGCTTTCAGAGGTGGAGGGGGGGAAGTAGTGTAGGGGGGTTACTTTGTTTCTTTTTCTTTCTTTTGCATTTTCTCCCCTCTTTCAGATCAGCTTCCCAGCACAATCCTAGATGCCATTGGGACAGAAAGTGATTTAGCTGCTTTCTTATTAGCACCATTTCTGTCCTTATTATTTCCATTTACTGATTTAGTGATGGGTTTCTGACTTCCACTAGCAGGATGTTTCTTGCAAACTTGAACACAGCAGTGCTTTTAAGTAGTCTTTATATTGTGGTTAAAAATACTGAAATTGTGTGTGACTTTTTTAATGTATACACACCTTAAATTTCTTTATAACTTTTGATGCAGAATTAGAAAAACTGAATTGGCCTCTGCATCACTCATGTAGGTGGGTTGTGTAGGTGATGACTTGCTGTAGCAGAGAAGAATGCTCATAGATATTTATGAATTTTCAGGATGAAAACAGCTGTAAAAAATGTGTTTTCTGTTTGAACACAACCTTGACTAACTATTCTAATAGTATTTTTCCTGGTGTGAATGTCATAGAGATGTTGACTTTTTGGTGGTAGGTTTTTTTGATTTTTTAAATATTATTTTTGAGTACTATTTAAGTATTTAAATCAATTTATGGTTCAAATGGATTTATACTCCTTTTAAGGTTACATAGTAAGATTCTGACACAAACAGAAACTTCAGGTGCTCGGATTCTTTGGATGTCCATGAAGGCAGTTCCAGAAGAGGGCAAGGGCAGTGGTGTGCATGATCCTCATCTTGGCATTGATTATTAGCTGGTTAATCAATGATGCTTTACTTTCTTTTGCTTAGTTTTCTTGTCCCTCATCATTATGCAGGACAAATTCTGAAGGTAGGTGTTACATTTTTAGTAGCACAGCTGACTAATTTGGGAAAAGTAGACCGGCTTTTGAAGGCCCAGGCATTTATTTCTTCATGGTATGGGAAAGCTAATTTACTTTTTTGAAGTGTATACCTTGATATTGCCTCTGTTCCCAAAATCAGTTTTGCCTGTTTCCTTAGGTCGTCATAGTTGCAACAATGACGTGGAAGACAAGTGTCTTCTACCAGCCAGCTGGACAGACTGCCTGAGTTAATTTTTCTGTGTTTTTTGTCAGCTGTTTACATGTGGATATTGTTCAGAAACCACTGGTTCTGCTAAAATCATGGAGCACAATATATAGGAAACACTAAATATATTATTATCCTTACCACAGAAGACCGAACAGTTCAATTTGTGCCATCTAGAGAAAGCTACAGGTGTGTTTAAATCACTTTGATTCTTAGTGAATTAGTCAAGTATAAACATCTTGTTTGGAAGGGTACAGATAGGGTTCTACCTTCCCAAAACAGAACAAAATCATCTGCGTAAATTGACAGGAGAAAAACTATGCTTAGAGAGCTGAAAATCCAAAATTGTCGTCTGCCAGGGGATAGGATGCTAAGTAAAAGTATTGGGAAGTTAAGAAAGCAAGAAAACAATGTACTTGAAATTAATAATTTACATATTTGCTATTCATTAGTTTAATGCTCAGAGAATTATTTTTTTTTTCCAATTCTGTTACCTGTCACTTAATTTCCCAGACTGCTGTGGTGCATTAGTTAAAATCACAGAATCACAGAATATTCTGAGTTGGAAGGGACCCATAAGGATCATCGAGTCCAACTCTTATGTGGCACCACTGCCTCCCTGGTGGGAATCGAACCCCCAGTCTCCCACATGAGAGGCAGGGGCACTCCCCACTGTACTAAAGTGGATGGCGAGTGTGGGCTCCTTTCAGAAGGGGCCTTCTGTGAGCAAAGGATGCAGCTGAAGAAGGTGGGGAGTTTTATGATTATAAGCTTAAAGTCAGGCAGAGTCACGGAAACATTAATTTTTCTTTTTTGTTTTACTTGAAGACTGGCAGTGACTGAAGAATTATGGGTTGATACTTCTGCTTGCTTAATTTTTAAAAGTAATTTTAACTCCTGCTTCTGTAGTATTCAGCATTAATTTGACATAGTTAATGAAGCAGTAGAGTTGTGGTTTGCAGCTGCAGTCTGTCACAGTGGTTAGGTGGTTAAAACTTGCTTGTTCCTGTGTGCTGAGAAGGTTACACATGACTTGGACGAGAGTTCAGGATGAGGTAAAGTTTCTGATCTCGTTTGTGTTACTTACTGTTAATGATCACTCTGCTTTGCTTACTTTGCCTTTGCCTAAGATTACCTTCAGAAGTGCATAAAAAGCTGATCTAACCAAAGAGCCTTTGCTGTGTACATGCATGCAAATGAAATATTTAACTTGGCCCTGATTTCCCACTATCTGAATTAGATGAAACAAGTGCACTGATTGTGATTTATCCCTTCAGTCTCCATTATTAGAGGAAGATAAGAAGCTGAGGCTTGTTCCCACACTTTCTCCCTGTTATTTCAAAATAGGAAAATCATGAGGTTACTGTAAAGGTTTCTGTGAGTGCTGATACCCCTGGTTTTGTTCATGTAAATAAATCCAGGCTGTCTACTTTAAACACTTATGAAGTAGTAAAAGCTACCTTGTAAAAATGACAGATGTGAAGATTACAGTTTGCATTTACATTAATCTAGAGCACTGAAGATGGAAAAGCCAAAATACCAGTCTGTGTAAAGGTTTCATTCTCCTGTCGTGGGATGAAGGATGGATTTTTTTTTTTCACTAGGTATTTAAAACCCATGAACTTTAAAGTAAAATGTGCATACTGAATTCTTTTTACCCTGGTAATTGAAATGCAGTTGCCTGAGAGCTGGGAAGTCTGCTGTGTGAAGTAAGAGAACGGCACAATGCATTAAGTAGAGGGTTTCATCCCAGCTTTACATCTGGCTGACTCCTTTCCTGGACGGTGCTGTTCTCTGACCTGGCAGCCACTGAGGGGCACAAGCAGCTGTCATTTCCCATGGAGAGATGAGCAGTGCAGACTTGGTGGAGAAGAGTGAGCTGCCCCTACCGGTGTTCCACACTGCCCTCTGTAGTAGTTGTGCTCTTACTTTGGGGTTTTTCACCCGAACAGCAGTGGAAGAAGGAGCTTCTGACTGAGCTTCCAAGGCAGGTGAAAAAGAACTCCTGACTGAGCTTCCAAGGCACAATATGAGAAAGGCTGTCCACAGATGTCTTTGCTCGGGAATAAATTTAGGTTGTGGCAAACCTTTGAAGGGGGTAGGAAGGGGAGAGGGTAAAGGATGCTGACATTCGATTATTCCTTTAGTTTCCGTGTTGCCTTTTCTTCCAAGTAGAAAAGAAAGCCTATGCATTTTTAATTTTGTCAAGGAAAAATTCTTAACAGTTTTAGGTGACCTTGTTTTCTCTGTCCTCCAGCCATTACACTTAGTTCTGCTGTACTTGCATAAAAGCTTTAGTTATCAATTTATAAGGAAAATTTCAAGTGGCTAGGCACAAAATTTGACCTATCTTATGGAAATATTGCAAAGTTCTCCACGTACTGTTTAAAACTCATTAGAAGAACCCCTCACTGCTTATGTGCAATTGCGTTGTAACAGACATACGTACATATGATATAATGGTAAACCCCAATGCTTTTTACTATTTTACTTTAGATGTTGAGGGAGCATATGGGAGGGTAAGGTTTAAGATGTGTGAGAGATCCTGATAATTCGTTTACTTGAAAGAGGCTGCTGATAGGCTTTATGTAGTTCAGAAGGGCTTCTCTTGAATTAATTGTGTGAATTAACAGAACTTGTTTAAAAAGCAAGAGTGGACTGATGTAGATCAAGCTTGCTAAATTTGGGCGTTTAGATTCATGGGTCACTGATTATCTCAACAGGTTTGGTTATGTCAGAGTTGTTTCCAAGCAAGACTTACTGTTGTTGATGGCACATTTGATGATGGAGCTAAAGACTTAACTAAACCACCCAGTGATTTAACATGCATAATGTTTACTTGGTTGCATTGCTCATTAGTTAGGTGCTGAGAGGAAATGAGATTAGCAGGTTTTATTTATGTTTTGGCAGGTTATCATGTAACACTGTCTTGTACTATTGCACTGCTAAGATGATAAAAATTAATAGGAAATGCTGTTTTATTTAAAAAATAAAGGCTGCTTCTCGTTTCTTTGAGATTTACATGGTTTGTTACTAAGGGCTAGCCATGTACATCCTGCATGTCAGAGGTGTCACGTGAAATGTTAAATAAATACATTTTTCATTAATGCTATGATTTTACTAAACCTAAACTTGGAACAGCAATCATAGGAAAATATTTATTTGTCCTTTAGGGACACTAAGAGCTCCGTAAACTGGAAAAATAATTTATCAAGTTGACATTATGCAAAATTGTCAACTGTTAATAAATCAATGTATTCTGCACTAGTATAGCTCGAAATCCTAAAATGGAATCGCTTTCCAAAGTAATTGGGTAAAAGAGAAGTATGATACCTCACAGACCAGGAAATACCGTGGCTAGTAGAGGACAAATGAGTTCAGCTACAAAACTATAAAGTTGAGGAAAATGCAGAGGAGATTGAAAACCAAGTTATTTGTTATCCTGCAGGAAACCTAAGGGAGATTTATGAATAAAAGGGGTGTGTGGGGAATGCTGAATGATCTCCACTGGATACGTCACTTGCTACTTACAGGAGCAAAATTTGAGTGGTGACTGGTTGAGAGCAGGAGCATTTGAGCTCAATTCCAGAGGAAGTACAGAACAATGTTTTGTTGCAGTGGATGGATGCTATCAAACTATCTTTGGGGGACAATCAGTAAGAAAGGACTCAGACTTTTCTCTCTCATATGTCATTGAGAGGAGTGGGGGTGACACTATAATGCATAAGGCTGAAAGAGATTTGTGAGAAAAATAGCTAAACTATCTTACTATTCCTTGGAGCATGAAAATGGAAAAATATTACTTTACGTTGATTGAAATCAGAGATCAGTGGGTGTTTTCAGTCTAAAGGTTGTTACAGTCCTATTTTCCGGGTTTCTCTTGCTGAGGTTATTTTTTTGACTTTAAAATGCTGAAAAGCTTAATACTGATATAAACCCACCTGAATTCTGATCGTAGAATTATAGGGTCAAAGGTATTTTTTCCTTGGGAAAGCTTCAGTTTTGATGTTTACTTGGAGGGCCTCCTCTCTAGTTAGAGATGCCCTGAAAACAACACGATTGGGTTAAACTGTAAAAGAACACTTTATCTTTCATGGGTAACAGAACAAACATAGTTCTTGTACCTGAATGTCCTTCACTGAAATTCTAAATATAATAAATTATATCAAAGCATTTAAATGACTTGTGTGTTAAACCCCACTGAAACTTGGAAGCCTTAGAAAATATTACATTACCATCCATACTTACATAATGTGATCAAACAGGGATTGTAGGAATGAATCCACAGCCAAAAATGTGGTGAATATCTTAGTTGGGTGATTTAGATCAATAGCAGAGTCAGCATTTGATAAGCTTGCATATAACTTGACCTAAGTTCATTTAAACTCTAGTTGCATAGTCCTTTTCTTTTAGAAAGCAATTACAGTCGGCCCTCTTGCAATTAGCGCCCCCCATATTGCAGCTTCAGATCTTAGCGGTATGATTTTTTAGTGGTGTAGGAGACGTGTTTCGCAACTGTGCATGTGTGACTTGCTGCTGTGGTGGCGGCAGCGGTGGGGGCGCGGGCCGCAGTGGGGGCAGCACGGGCAGCGGCCGTGGCGTGGGTGATGGCGTTGGGGCGGTGGTGGCGGCCACAGGGGCAGCAGTGGCGCGGCCAGCATTCAACACGGAAGTCGGGTCCGCGGGTCCCAGATAAGACCGCAGGTGCGCGATGTAGGAGACGCAACTGTAAATGTTTAAAATTGCACCATCTTTTAACTTCTAAAGGAGATACATGTTGGAGTAAATACAGTAATTCCTCACATATTCACACCTACTGATTCATGTCTACACAGATTTGCAGAATATTTCTCAACAAATATTAATTGGCTGTTTGCAGAGCATATCCCCATGGTGGGGTGGCATCTCTTGATTGCTGAGAACAGCCACAGGTCACTCCCTTATGAGTATTGTGGAGGTTACGTGGCAGGGAAGATTTGTAACACAAGGTGTATACTCCTGCAGCACCGCCCGTGCCAGGAGCGGGGTGTCCCACCGCTTCTCCCCCTAGGCGTCCTGGCATGAGGAGCTCTCAAGCGTTTGTCCCCTCCAACACCTTTCTGGGGAGCGCCTGCAGGCTGTGAGTGGGGACTGCCTGTATGTGTGCGTGTGTGTGTGTGTGTGTGTGTGTGTGTATTACAGTTTCCATGGCTACAGGCATGAGAGGTGGTGCTGTTAGATGTGCTAACTGTGGTGGAATCTGAGCGCTAAGTGCTCCATGTCCCCAGGGGCTGTGTGCCCGGCGCACCTGGTGATCTATGTAGCCCCAGGGAAAGCGCTCCCACAACCCTGCAGCCTCCTCCACAGGGACTGTGGCATGATCTAGCTTCTGCTTTCCCCTCTGCCTGCCCGNTATGATTTTTTAGTGGTGTAGGAGACGTGTTTCGCAACTGTGCATGTGTGACTTGCTGCTGTGGTGGCGGCAGCGGTGGGGGCGCGGGCCGCAGTGGGGGCAGCACGGGCAGCGGCCGTGGCGTGGGTGATGGCGTTGGGGCGGTGGTGGCGGCCACAGGGGCAGCAGCGGCGCGGCCAGCATTCAACGCGGAAGTCGGGTCCGCGGGTCCCAGATAAGACCGCAGGTGCGCGATGTAGGAGACGCAACTGTAAATGTTTAAAATTGCACCATCTTTTAACTTCTAAAGGAGATACATGTTGGAGTAAATACAGTAATTCCTCACATATTCACACCTACTGATTCATGTCTACACAGATTTGCAGAATATTTCTCAACAAATATTAATTGGCTGTTTGCAGAGCATATCCCCATGGTGGGGTGGCATCTCTTGATTGCNTGCAGAGCATATCCCCATGGCGGGGTGGCATCTCTTGATTGCTGAGAACAGCCACAGGTCACTCCCTTATGAGTATTGTGGAGGTTACGTGGCAGGGAAGATTTGTAACACAAGGTGTATACTCCTGCAGCACCGCCCGTGCCAGGAGCGGGGTGTCCCACCGCTTCTCCCCCTAGGCGTCCTGGCATGAGGAGCTCTCAAGCGTTTGTCCCCTCCAGCACCTTTCTGGGGAGCGCCTGCAGGCTGTGAGTGGGGACTGCCTGTATGTGTGCGTGTGTGTGTGTGTGTGTGTGTGTGTGTATTACAGTTTCCATGGCTACAGGCATGAGAGGTGGTGCTGTTAGATGTGCTAACTGTGGTGGAATCTGAGCGCTAAGTGCTCCATGTCCCCAGGGGCTGTGTGCCCGGCGCACCTGGTGATCTATGTAGCCCCAGGGAAAGCGCTCCCACAACCCTGCAGCCTCCTCCACAGGGACTGTGGCATGATCTAGCTTCTGCTTTCCCCTCTGCCTGCCCGCATGTGCCAGGACCGGGGTGTCCTGCCGCTTCACCTTTTGGGTGTCTTGGTGTGAGGCACTCTCAATTGTTCATAGCTGCCACCGCCTTTCCAGGGAGTGCCTGCTGACTGTGAGCAGGGACTGCTGAGCCCCTGTCCTGCCACGGCCCCGAGGCGAACTTCCCCCCCATGGCAGCAATGCAATCATGCGCAGCGGCAGTGGGCTGGTGGTGACAGCAGAGAAAGCGACAGCATGGCCAAAGGGAAGCCCAGGGATTCTCCGGGGGTCTCCCCAGTCAGAGAGGACTCAGAAACGCTTTCCTTTGCTCCCCTGTGCTGTGAGAGGCCATGGGTAGCACTCCCCAGCGCTCCGGGGTCGATGAGGGTGGGGAGATGAGTGTGGCCTCTGTGCATATTTGTGCTCATGGTTTGGGTGATTCGCAGGACCCCACGAGACCCGTAACCTGCAAATGCGGAGGTAAGACTGTAATATAGTTTTACATTCTAATCTTTTGCCCAACTGGCAAGGTAACAGAGAAACTGTTGTATGTTCAGTCTATAGTTCACATTCAGTCTTGTGGTAAAATATCAGGACATTGAAACGAAATAATGCTGTAAAACAGGATAACTAACCATAGTTTTGTCTGTGGTTTGCAAATCTGAAAATAAATCATAAATACATGGTGACTTACTAATTGTTTTAAATATTAATATGATTTTTTTCTATGGCTGTGGACAGGAATGTAGTTATTATTATTTAAGTATTATTAATTATTATTATTATTATTTAATCATTTCATAGGGCAGTGTTTTTTTGACTTCTTACTGGTTACTCTTTGTGTTGAATTACTGGCAGAAATCATCTTTTGTATGTAAAAAAAAATCTGTTTTCCCCATTAGTAAGATGTATCCCTCCACAGTAATTTATTATTGGTTTTGATCACAAACTGTTTTGGAAGAAAAATGTTTATCAGCATTATGTTCATGTTGCAACTAAGATTGATTTTTTGACAGGCCCTGTAGCAGTACACCGAATTTTTGCATCATTTGACTTATTTTCAGTTTTGAGTTGGAAATTACTTCAAGTATTTGTTGTGCTTCAAAGAGATACAGTAATTTTTCTTTGCAAAAGTTGCACACTTGTTGCATGAGTATGATTGGAGCCTGCAAAACAGTCTACAGGTTTAAAGGAATAATTTGGAAATCCTAAATTTAGTAGGTCTGTTCTCCTATTGGATTTTAATTCCTGCCTGTTTGCGTTTCTGTGCAGCCTCATCTTGCAATATGCTTAAGTATATGATGGAATATGGGAGCTGTGGTAGGATTTTTCCTGAATAGAGCAGTCAAATAAATTTTTGAAGTAGGGAACAACACAAGGTTACTGAGCTCACTGAGTAGTGTAGGTGGAATAATTTTGATGACGGTAATGTCAAAAACTGTTTAAAATATACTTACGTTTGGGGCTCCTGTATCAGCAGGTTCTCTAATTTCCATACTTCCCTTCTGGATTCAGAGGAGAGGTGACAGGGCAAGGAGGGAAGGACAGTAGCTGTCATTACGTAGCATGTGTGTCTAACATTCAGTGCTATGAACTTAAAAGTAATTTGGAATACTTTTACCACCAGTGCTTGCAATAATACATGCACCTTAAAAAACCTTTCAGTGGGATGTGGATACTTACAGTAGGTAAGAAATAGTCACTGAGCCCAGACAAGCTGTAAGCTCTTAACAGTCCAGGATGTGATGCTTGATTCAGTAGTTTCAAAAGCCTCAGTAACTTGAAAGATGAGTCAGTACTGAAAAAAACACATTAGTCCATCCACACAAGTTTGTGATTTTGTAATTATGTGTGGTATCAATAGAACATAACCTTTCATACAACATGGCTTTTATGGTGAAGGCTGATGTTTTTGAAGGTGTTCTGCCTTCCCTTAATCAGCCTCTGAATTACTTGAACCATTTCTGTAAAATCATACAGCTTTTTTTGTTATTACTGTAAATGCCAAAAGTACAGCTGCAATCACTGACCTTCAGCTGTATAATGGTAATATAAAAATTTTCAAAACCTTTGGGCCTGATATATAAAGGACATTACTTTGTATATCAAGGAAACTTCACTCAAGAGTGAAGACCAGAGGATTCAAGCATTTAGTCCGGTTCACAGGATTTTTTTTTTTTTAAGGCATACATGTAATAGTTTTGTTCCAACTAAAAGTGATGGTTCAAAATAAGATGCTCAACTTTAAGGAGCAAAAAGCAGAACAAGGAGAGACAGATATGACAGTCCCATTGGCAGCTGACAGGAAAGAGGCAGTTCAAAAACTTTTTTTTTTTTTTAAACTTTCAACCCTTTTGTCATTGTTGAGGCTTCTGGACCTTGTGCTCTGAGATGAGATGTTCGTGGTGTACTGCAGGAATGAACCTTGGCGTCATTTTGTGACGAGTTTTAGTTTAGGTGTTATAAAGGAAAAATGAAACCTGTGGTGTCATTGTGGTTTTCTTGCACAGTAGCAAAAATAAATATAACTTTTATTTCTCTAAGACCACCAGCAGTGATTGTTGTATTGCTGTAGCTGATGGAGAAACTATGACGGATGAATTCATTAAATGCAAGCTGGAGTTGTATTTGCACCTTGAAGCTTTAGGAAACTGTTGGTCACTGATTCACAGCTAGTAAGAAAATGTAGTTTTAGTAGCAAAAATAGTGTGAGATTGCTGGGAAGATGGAAGAATTTATGGATTTTTTTGTAATTTTTTTCTTTTCCATTTTTTCTTGTCCAGAAAGAATATTGTAAAAGGCAGGAATATTGCTTCATAATGTTGAGGCATTTCATTTCAATTGCAGTGGTCTAAAGAACCATAAGACTCTTAGGTACGTTTAGAAAGTTGTCCAGAGAAAATTATTTTTAAGCAATACAGTATATATTATTTTGTAGTCTTGTGTTGCTAAAACCATTGCTTGACAGCTTGAGCTTAAAATTTCTAGTCGGTTTAGGGTTTCCAGGCAGCACATTTCACAAGACACAGATTGACATTATTTATAATGTTTATAATTGTAATGTAATTATAATAGTATGCTTATACAAATGTATATTTATATGTATGTATTACTTGTGTTGAAGCTGTGGACATTAGTGCTTTCTTATTCACTTGAATAAGATTCACTTGAATTTAATCTGTATTCTTGACTTTAGCAAAGAAGCTGTGTTATCTCTTTTAAACTTGGAGAGACGGAAAAAATTGGTTATTTTTTGTGTGATGTATAGAAAATTAAAAGCCGTATTAAAGTTTAGGAATTCCAATAATTTCAATCCTCAGATGACCCGCAAATCAAATTTGGAGGAGAATATAATTCTGAAGTCTGAAACATTGCCCAGCTGAAAACCCTAGATCACTTACCTTTCTAAAAAGGAACTGCTCAAAAAAAGTGTTTCTATTGCTTATTTTCAGCTGGTGTTTTAACCTTTATAGAGACACTTAAAGGGTTTGCAATTTATCAGTAGAACTGTTAGGACTGTCATTCCACTTCTTTGCTTCTGCTGAATTTGGTAAAGTCTCAAGAGCAGAGGTGGGAGCTCCTGGAAACCTTTACAGAGGGAGCAGGAGGTTAATTGAAATACATTATATTGTTCCCTCTGACTTTGGTCAGGTGTTTTGTAAATGGCTCTCTTACTCTGTTTAAATGTAGTAAGTACAGTCAGGTCTCCTATGTTGCAGACCCGCGGTCTTAATCATGCTTCATGAAGCCCTATTTCCGTGTTGAATGGCAGCTCATTAATACGCAACTTTGCCCCGCCCCCTCAGACAATCCCTGGCACTGTTTCGGCACTGTGTTGCTGTGTATTGGTTGCCATGGTGGCCGTGCTGGGCAGGTGGGGAAGCGGCGGAGCCTGGGGCGGGCGACGAAGCGGAGCTGCCACTGCTGCCAGCGAATTGGCGAGGCTGTCCGCGCTGCTGCTGCCTGTACATGCGCTGCATGTTGTGCATGCGCAGTTGCGAAAACGGGTCTCCTTCATCGCTAAAAAATCATGCCACTAGGATCTGAATCCACAATATGGGGGGCGCGAAGTGCGAGAGGGCCGACTGTATTCGTGTTTGGTTGGTCTTTCTTTCGTCATAATACCTCCCCTTCTGATTTGCTAGTTTTATTATACTGAAAAGGGAAACAAGGAAAAAAAAGCCCAGACCTCTTGTAATGTGTGTAGAAAGGAGGCAAACAGATACATTTTTATGATAATATTTTTCTTTACATACTGGAAAAAAATCTTCTGGGTTATTTTGCACGTGTGATACTGAATCCTGTAGTAAAATTTAACTGTTTCTTTTGATAAACTATTCAGCATTTCTTCTTCTATAAATGACATAAAAGACCATCACATCAGTAAGTGTATTTGGTTACTGTATCCTGGTTTTTATGAGTGGTATTTGTTCCCTGTAGATTTATTTGCAGACATTGCAGTCTGGATTATCAGCTAGTGGTGCCTATTGCAGATGGCATTCCCTGCAGCCTTGCAATCTAAGGGTAAGCAGGCTGTTATTTAACTTGGATTTTGTAGGGCTGAGGGATCATCTTCTGGACTTAGTAGGTGTAAGTTCTCCTGTCCTACTGTGACTTGCCATTGGCACTGAAGCGTGGTAACCTGCTTCTGTGATACACGTCCTTTGTGCTGTAAATTCTCTTTAGTGTTTCTAGTAGTTGAGCTGATTCAGTGTTTACAACAGGTAAAACCCTTGCGTGCTGATAGTTTGAGATATAAAGTGTTTCGCAGATGTCGGAGTACCTGGAGAGTTATGAATGTTCAGTGCAAACGAGCAGACATCTCCAGAGTGTGGATTTTGCAACAGCAGAAAGGCAGCACAGTAATTCCTGCCAATTCCTGGGTACAACCCACTAGGATGTTAGATCTGGGCTATATTTGAAGGTATACAGAGTCATTGTGTTTTTAATTGAATAAACAGTAAAATTAATTTTGTGGGTTTGATTGTGTGAAGGCTGGGGGGAAGTGAGCGCTACCTAATAAAAGATGAGCAGCCTCTCCCCCAGTTTCCTTTGCTGCTTTTGTATTGCCATGTCTGATTGTTTGTTTGTTTGGGGTTTTTTTCCAAGTTCTGCAGACTTTTTAAGCCAAGAACTAAGCTGAAATGTGGAGTTTAATCCACTTTCCCTTAGTAGATGAAGTATTCACACTGGGACAATTTGCCAGTTCTTCACAGGATGTGCTCAAGAAAAGATAGGTGAAATATTTACTATTAAATAACCTCCTGTATTAGTGAACACTGTGGGACAGCTGACCTTTCTTAGAAACTCTTTCAGTTTAACCCATGCCTAGCTTATACCATAAACATCTGCCAGGAAAATGAGTGATTAAAGAATGCTTAAGAATTATATTTAAAAGATACGTTTGAAGTTGGCTGTAGTTGCATATGTAGCATAATGTCAGCATTATTTCTTTTGCTCTCAATTTACTCTAATATCTTTAAGGAAATAACGATTTGAGTTCTGACTGGAGAATGTTGTTGTAGACCTGACTGCCTCTTCAGCTGGTAATCAAGTAAATAAGTGGTAGAGTTTGATGTTTGTGCTCGTGGTTCAAATTTAACAAATCCTGGGATCGTTCAGGTTTGATTGGTGTAGCTGGGAGTCTGACCATGGGTTGGTGATTTCAGTGTGTTTGTAGTAGATTGGGAACAGTGATGATTGACAGCAGAAGGGACGATGTGCAGTGTTTTGTTCTTTGTCAGGGATAAAGGCAGCAGCACTTACAGTGACAAGTGTAAGTTAAAATTATTTTCAAATAACGAGTCTCTTAAGCCTGAGATGAGTCCACACCAAAACGTCACACTTTCAGTCACGTAGTTTATAATGTTTGCACTTTATAACACTGTTGGCCTATGCTCTGCTTAGAAGGTAACACCTAAAATTTGAAGGCAAAAATTCTTATCTGGATGTTAGTCATGATCTAATACATTCTCCAGTTTGCATATCTCTCACATTATTTACTGGCATAGGACACCATACAGTCTGGAATGTGTTTTCTTGTTTTTCGGTTTCTGATAATTCAGCTGATGGAAAGGAGTCTGCCTTGCCTCAGTTTACACCTTCCACCTATGCAGGAAGGTTATCTATGTGAGGGTACTTTTTTTAACAGTTTTGTGTTATCAAAGTACTTAGACTATAGGTTTAATAAGGAGGTCAAGTTTAGGCTGAGAACAAAATCCTTCCAAGGGTCATAATGAGGGTATTTAAAGCAAAATCATTGTGTTTACCTGTAGTGGTCTGTGTTCCATTTTGACTTTTAATTAATTTTTTTACCCCCTCGATGTTATTTATGTTTTAGTAATTGCTGATTTGGTGTGGACAGGTCCCGCGAATTATGAAATCTGTGAAGATACCAAACTCATGAATATTCATCTACTCCCCACCTGTAGCCACGCACTCTCCACTAATAAGACCTGGAGTGATGGTCCTGGGAGTGTGGCTCGCACTGCAGCACCTCAATAAACCAGAAGTGCCCTTTGGTGCTTCCCAGCTGCGAAGTCCGGGGTCTGGGACATTCTGTGCATGTGCGCGGTCTCACAACTCACTGAAAATCCAACCGCGATTAATTGAATACGCTGCTTTGCAAACCGTGAATATGCAGGGGGGATCACTGTACTTAGTTTTTCTACAGTTGGGCCAAATTCTTTTGTTACAATTACAGACAGGTCAGTAGCCAGACCCATGAGCTGACTGTACTTAATGAGCAGATTGAACATAATTATTTCTATTGTCTTTGCTCTTGGAGATCAGGCAGATCAAATGCTGAAATAAGGAAAACACTGACGCTGTGGTGTATTACATTATTTTAAGGTTGTTTCCTCTTATGAAGCCACAAATTCTGGGCACTATGACTGAAGTGGTTTGGACTGAAGATACTTATTACAAATCTGTATTTTATTGTGTAGTTCTTTAGCTCAATTAAATATATTTGAAGCATTTTGCTACTCAAAATAAAATTGAGAAGAGTTTTGAAATAACATAACTGGATAAAGTACAAACTTGAGGCAACTCTTCCCACTGGGCACGAGTCACAGGATTTGAGTGAAGGATCACGTTTACGTGCAGTCCAGTTGCTGAACTCTACCACTTTGTTGAGTCATTAACTTTCCATCATCCTTTACTTGAAAAAAAGAATGACGTTGACCAACGCTCTCTGGGTCAAGCTCAGGTTTCAGAAATGGTGTTAAAAATGTAGGGAGCAGCTGCAGTTTCCAGACATTAAAATATCCTTTGTTTGTTTAATGTTTTAATCATGGCTTAAAACTAACAAACAAAAACCTGCCACCCAAAACAATGTTTCCCTTTCTCCCCAAAAGCCTACTCAGTCTTTCAAGCTCTTCCATTTTATTCTGGATTTCTTAACTCTGTAGGTTTCCACCCCACGTTCCTCGTTTTGGGCTTTGTGTTTTAGTGAACTGATTTGGGATGTTTTGTGGGGGATACACGGTTCATAACAAGTGAAGGTCATGGGGCTGAAGGCCAGTTTCATGGGCAGCTTCCAATGCGTCTTAGAAGCTCCTGAGAAGGCAACTTTGTACTGAACTCTCCTGAAGAGAAGATGCTGCTTTGCATGAACTATGAATGGAGCTGTAAGTCATAGCTTCTCATATGTCATGTTTCAGTGACCTAATGATGGTTAGTGTATGGATGCTTTTGTGTTTCTCCACTTCTGTTTGTGCCTGAGTGCACAGTTATGAGAAAGAAAAAATCCCACGAGCTTTTATGTTCAGATAAATATCTTACTTTGGATAAGCCTGTTATTATCAGCCTGACTCTTGCTTTGTGTTTTGGCAGGGTTTTTTTGAGGGCTTGTTTGCTTTTCGAAGTGGTGTTGCCAAACATGTGTGCATGGGTTTGTTCCTTGTACTCTTCGTTGTAAATTTTACCTGATTTATTTAGTCTTTTTCAGACACTTCAGAAATTGAATGTTTAACAAAGAAACATTTTGAAGGAATGCTTTGTAAGCAGTTTTATGATGGTTAGAAATGTTGTGTTCCTTGGAATTATGCTGACCTCTGGCTCTGTGGTACTTTTTAAGTTACATATGAAAAGAGATCTCTTTTTAATTCTGAATATCCAGGTGTTTTTCTGAGACAGTGTTAGTGAAAATATTAGTGTTATGGTTTAGGGGTTTTTCTGTTGCTCTGGTAGCGAGGGGGTTAACAGCTCCGTTCTTGCCTGAGCTCTCCGTGCTGCCATGGCCTTCAAGGTTACAGATAAAGGCGTCTCTGCACATAACATACTTGGGAGAGAAGAAAAAAAAGTTCAGTAGTAAGATGTAGCGTGCCAGCTCAGAACCTGCGTCGGGAGGCTGAGAGATTTGAAGGCCCCCAGGCCCACGAGAGAAGGGGTAGAGATGTTCTTCCAGGCATCCCGCTGCTGCTTGTGAATTGGACTGACCATGGTGAAAACCTATGGACCAAAGAGAGAGAGAACCAGGACCGCAGAATCCGTCTAAGCATTAAGACTGAAGATGGAGAGGTAACGCTGGACAAACTGCTGATGGTTTTGAAGCCCCGAAACAGAAGCTTGGAGCTAGCTGAGAGCTCGGCAGAGATCCTTGGACAGACTTTTTTGTGCCTTGTGGTAGGATCTGAACCTGTGTACTTTTGGGTGGGCTTATTATGAAGCAGATAAAAACCAGTACTTAAAAGCTGCAATCCTGGCTGTGACTTCTGGACAACAGAGAATTTTTCAGAAGAACTGTCGTCCTCAGGTCGAGATCTCACTTGGGAGGGGTCATGAAAGACCTTTCCCTCTCGTGAGAGAGAGAGAGAGAACTTTATGGAAGGGCAGAGAGATGGTTCCTACCCTGGATCTGGTCAGAAATACCAACCTGCCTGGTTTACCCCTACCCTATGTTCCCCCTTTTTCTCCTGGTGGAAAAGGGAATATTACATCTATTGTAAGAGAAGGAGGGGTGGGGGGAGAAAGGTTGCCTTCCAAATGATGCTTCCCTTGCAGTTCTGAGCTTGTTAGTTAGAAAATAAACCCTTTATGTTCTTTATTTATAGTTTTGCCTTGCTTCTTTTGCCTGTGACCAGTTTTATTTTATTTTCCAGTTTTATTTCCCAGTTTGTTCTTTTTAGTTTTCTCCTTCAGGAGAAGTTGGGGTGGGTCTCTGGCATCCAGCCAGGGTCAAACCACGACAATTAGTTTATAACATTTCTTCAGTATAGCAAGTGATTAGCACTCTGTTTCTTTATGATGTTTTGTTTGAGGCGGAGGGCCTCTGTTTATTACCTGAAAGATGCAAAATCTTGTACAGACTTTTACCTGAGAGCTATTAAGAAATTGATAAAAATGTTGGGATGACTCAGATGAGCATTCAAACCTGCTTGTGCTAAAAGCACAAAAATAGAAATGGAGCTGACAGAGTGGTTTATTCCACTTTAAAAAGGGACCTTTGTATGTTTTTTTTCCACTACTTTCTTTTATTGTTTTTGTCACAGCAGGGCAGATTGTTTTCTGCCAGGATAGGTGGATCTGCTTTCAGGAATGTTTTGTTGAGTTAACTGGCAGATTGCTCTTATTGTAGGCACAGTCTTGATATGATTCATTTCAAATTCCTGAGGAAGAGCTGAAATATTCTCTGAAACAGGATTGTGAGACATGGCTACAATTTCTCACCGGAGAACTGCAAACGACTGTGTGTAATCCGTCAGGTGTAGAGGCAGCACTGACCACAGTAAGGGCCATACTGCTGCTTCTTGGCTGTGCTACTGGGTTCAAAGCAAGCTAGAGCAGAAGCAAGTGAATTTCTCAAAGTGAACCTCCAGCTCACCTTTGGAAGACTTTACTGAGACCTGTTTTAAAGGGGGAGGAGGAAAAATGCCCACTAATTTACAGACTGGTAGCTTGTCTTAGAGGTGTAGCTACAATTCTACCTCAACATGCAGTTCAGGAAGGGTTTGGTTAGCTGAGGAGTGCAAAGAACCATGAAGTGACTTTGTTACTCATTCACAAAATTATGCTGCGTATTATATTGCTGTTTTGGGGGGTTGCTTAGGCAGGTGTAGGTGAGACCTAAGCGAGATCCTGCTGACATCCGCTCCTTACTAAATAGGACACAGCTCCTGACCCATCTCAGAATAGTCATGCTTTCTTGCTTTGTCCAAGGGATACTCTTTCCTCTTCATTTCGCCTGCTTTATTTCTGAATTTAGCTTCCTGTGTTTTTTAACTCCTAGAAATAGTCAAAAGTCAAATTAATAATTGGGATTCTGACTCTTCCCGGCAGATCTTCTGCCTGTAGTGCCCTCCATGTTCTTTCTCCGTGTTTGGAGATGGTCAATGCTTAAAATGTGTGTTTACTTGAGTAATGTTTGCCTTGTTAGATATAAGAAGTAGAGCTCTGCAATGAAAGACTTTATTTTATAATTTTGATGGTGTACCAGCTTTTGAGAGTATGTAAGGCATAGTACTTAAACCAGATTTTGTTGGTGTGTTTTGTTAGTGCTATGCAAGAGCATTTTTAAACCAGTTTACATAACTTGTCCTTTCAGGTATTACTTGACGTGCACAATGCAGTCTTGGAAATACTTTGAGAAGCTTTTTTTTTTTTCCCCCGTCATTCAAAAGTTCTAACCATTCCACTTTAGTACAGTGGTAAGTGTCCCCACCTGGCGTGTGGGAGACCCGGGTTTGATTCCCGCCAGGGAGACAGTGTTAAGAGTTGGACTCGATAATCCTTGTGGGTCCATTCCAACTCAGAATATTCTGTGATTCTAAGCCATTATAATGTATAATGCATTTTAAAGTATATTTTTATGATAGAAAAATATTTCTAGATAGAAAAATGTCTATTTATGATAGAAAAATAACTGATTGAAAAAAAAAACCGCTTCTCTTTGCTTTCGCCGGGCTTAAATTGAGCAGGAGTTAAACATTTTTCTACTTTCTCTTCCAAATCTAGCAGTTCAGATCGGGAAGTGTTTCAGAAGGGTTTCCTGGCAAGGTTTGGTACACAATTAACTGTACTTTTAAGTCAGTGTACAAAGTGGATGCTTTCTTGAGGTCTCTTCCAGCTACTTCTATTTTACTAAGAATGTTTTGCTATTTAGTATCTATTGCTGATCCTTTGGTAAAAAGAATAACACAAATAGAAGAGATTTTTGAGTGCTGCTTATCAGTAGAGCATTCATTGGACTGTCTGATCTGAAAAGAAAGATAAAATTAGTATGATCTCGTACTCTAAATCTCTAGATGATGATTGTGTTGTCCTAGGGCAATGTTAGTTATTACCTGCAATACACAGAAAAATAATAACCTTGATGAATTTGTGGAAGGCGGGTAGACCACAACTTTTAAATGTTATTCCTACTTCTTTAAAGACCTCTTGGACTCTTAATGCTTAGCATTTCAACCTTTTTGCTGTCCTTTAAATAGCAGGCTACAAATCTTCATGAAAAAGATTTTGAAGAGTTGGCAGAGGAATGTTAGCCGTATGATTTTGCTGCTGAGATTTTTTTTCTTTTTAAAGAAGATGTAGAAATGCGTATTCATGGGAATGTGAACCATTTAGCCTTGGCTGGAGGGCAGCATTGTTGGAAGCTCAGGCAGAAACCCAGTTGAATCAGATTTAAGTTCTTACAACCTGTCATAGCTAGTTTAGATGGACCAGATTCTTTGCAGCTTAAGAATTGTTGTAGAAGGCTTTAAATTGAAGCTCCATCAGTGTTTCTGTGTCGGAGCCTGTGATAATTTTGTGAGACCAAGGATCTACTTCACTGTGTGTTTTCCACATTGTCCTCCTGTGTATGTTTGTGCTCTTCTCTGGATTAATTATCAAGAGAGCACTTCAGTGTCATTCTATATTTAAACCATAAAAAGGGTTTCAGTCGGAGAGTTTTAAAAGGGTGTTGCAGTGAAATTGAAAAAAACCCTATGAATCAGGATACATCAGCATGTATTTTGAGCGTGGAAAGCTGCCAGAAGGGCATTGCACAAGTGCACTGTACTGTTTTTAAAGTTTGCCCTCCATTTCATTTCAAACTGAGGTATGAATATGTGGCTCACCGTACTGGGTCTGGCTGAGAGGTCAGCCCCTTACGCTCACTAGTTGAAGCATCATTTTCAGCAAAATTTTACCAAAAATCTTGAAATGATAAATACCATATAAATTGCTTGTGGCTCAAATGAGGAGCCCATAACCAAAATAGTCACATTTTGAAGCAAAACTGCCTGCACTAGTTGTAACATTAAAAAAAAAATCTTACTGATAACACTTTTCTAAACTAACTAAAACTCTGCTGAGTGCATTGACATAGAACAGCGAATGGAGTAGAGGATATTGATTTGTGGAATATTTAATTTCAGGTTTTAGTTCACTTAAAAATCTGTTTCTGAATGCATAGGACTGTTTCTGGTTGCCAAGGTCTCTATAGGTTCACCTGCATTTGACATGCTCCACATCTACTCTTGTATTTGAAAGGAACTTGGCATATATCATTCGTGAAGAATAATTGAGCTGCCTCAGTTTGAAAATATGAGTAATTGTTTAAACTGTCCAAAAACCCCGGCCTGTATTCCCTTAATTAGATTATAAATTATGAAGCAGCTATAAATATCAAATATGCAGCATATGTGAAATCAGTGAGGTGGCTTCTGATTTGGAAAAGCAAAATAGCTTTCTTTGGAAGGTAGTGTACAGGATGTAAGGAACTTTCAAAGGACAATTGAGGGCTTTATTAACACCACCTAATTAATTTCCCTCCTGTACAAAGTGAAGCGTTTCACACTTTAAGGGAATGATGAAAAGTGTAAGGGAAATATAGAATTTAATCGATTTTCTTTAATGATAAATAATCCTTCTAGTGTGGTTGGATGAAAGTGAACATCTATGCACTATGGTTTTGCTGTTGCTGTGTGCCAGGATTCAGCTCAGAGTGAATTCTTGGCAGAGTTACATATAAGCCTTTGAAAATTGCTTTATAATGGAAACGGTGACAGACCATTAACTAGGGTAGTAAAAATGCATTGATTGAACATATGTATAGTTGTCCTAAGTTGCAAAATACATGACACAGGATGTGCTGCGTCTATAGGGAATATCTCTGGGGTTTGAACAGATTATTGACGTGTTTCCTATTATGTTAATCTGTCTCAAATGTACAGCCCCTGACAGTGTTGGGCAGGTGTCACTGAGGGGCTCAGGAATATTTGTAGGGTAGTGACACTGTGATCCCACTGTAATTGCTGTTCTGGAAGGGGACCAAGAAGTGTTAACATGATGCATTTAATCACCAGTGCAATTACAGTGCCACTGAAGCAGGTATGTTTTCCTGCTACCAAGTCTTAGGAACTTCTGAATTGTAATGAATCATTACTAGATATGCTGGAAAACCTTGTTTCTGATCCAAATGAGGGATTCTGCAGTCAACCTAATTAGCATCTGTGGCTTAAAGCACGTATGCTACATGAAAGTGGATTTTTTTATTCCTCCATCATTAAAAGACAAACGAACAAAAATTATTTTCAAGAATTATGATTATTCTAGTGTTGTTTTTCAAGCCTTGAGAATATGTACCTATACTAGAATCTTTACTTATTTGCACTCTGATGCAGCTGCATGATTCTTGTTATTGGTGAGCATCTACACTAATAAACCAGTTCACAATTACCTTAAAAATTGTAGGCAGCATGCTAGTGAAGGTGAAACTGAGCATTTTGTATTGTTTTTTTGGCACTTGTGCAGAGTAAAGCTAGTATTAGTTTTTAGTTTTTCTGGTTTAGGGTTTTTTTTTTCATCTTAAAAATGGGATGGTGAAGGTATGAAGCTGGAAAATGGAGGATTTTGTTACAAAACCTTCATTATTTATTGGGTGTGCCAATCTAAATTCCTTGGGAGAATGTTGTTTCTGGAGACAGAATATTTTGAGATCAGTCACATTTTGGATGCTTCCTTTAAACTCTGCACAAAATCCACATGGAGCTTGTTCGTCCGGTTGAGATTGTCTTTTTTGATTCTGTCTATTCTGTTGGACTACTGCACTTCTACCAGTTGTTGATATTTGTGGCAAGAATTCAACTGCATTCACTGGATGTGTTTTTGTGTGGATAGTCATTTACAGGGAGAGATGGAAGGAAAACAAATCTTTCAGTGAATACAGCAGAACGCAGATTTGGATGGTGCCTCGCAATGGTATACTGTAAAATGGCAAGGAGTAAAAGGGGGAGTTATTAATACAGAGTATAAAACAAAATAAATAAAACTGAGTGCTCTTAATGGAGTAGATGAGGCCACTCCACACTTTCATAAGAATGTACTGGATGTACCATATGAAAACAGAATCTGTTTTCTTAATTAGTTACATATCAATTGTGGTATAGGATTTGAAGTATGCGATTTTTGGTATATAATGCCTCTTGCTGGCTCTCACTTTCCGTTACACACTTTTAACTTGAAGTGCAGATGTCCATTACACTGAGGTTAGGGCCTTCTGTTGATCTGTGTGTGTGTCTGCCCAAACATTCAAATGGTTTCCCTTCTTTCCTTGCTGTGGCCGTTCGTAGGCACAGCGGTGGAAATAAGAGATGACGGTTGGGGCAGCCTTAAATGTGCATTTTGTTTCTAACCTGACATGTGATTTATTTCCTTCTTAAAGAACAAATATGGTAACTTCCAGGACTTTCAATTTCTGTAAATTTACTCCTCTTTCAAAGACCCCACATCATTGCTATTACTGTCATGGCCATGTTCTTAAGGAAGTGGTTTTTTTGCCTTTGATAATGGAGGTAGTTTAATACCCACGCGGGTTTTTTTGAGACCAAGCCCTGTGGAGCTGTTACATGCAATCATTCTGCAGTCTCTGGGCTGTTCCAGCTGGCTTGAAGTATCCTAAGTTGGGGGTATAGTCTGCCACTTGACCTTCTGATCTTACTTCACCTTGTGGTTTCCAATCTACATAATAATTTTGTGTCACCCTTTAGTTAAATGGTTTCCTTTTGATAGATGGAAGTACCTTCAAAGAGGGTTTAACTTGATATTCTGCCTCAGAGATAATAACATTCTATTTGACTTGATTTATCTATAAATATGAATGTGTTTCTGAATACCGGCTTAAATTATGTACAAGTGAAGATTATAAATTATCAGTAGGAAAATGGCTTTCTAGGGTTATTGTACATATAAAATATGCACTGTAAGTAATTCTGGATTAGGTGCTGTTCAGCATGAACCTGACTTTTATGAGGGAAATCTGGGAATTACTATGTGTCCAGTTAAAAGCCACGGTGATTTGATATCTGGTTCAGAACTATGTCAGATATCCCAGCCTAACTGTGACAGAAGAGTTGGGTGTCAGCCTGAACACTTGCAGTCTGAAACATGCAATTCTCATTGCCAGGACTAACTTCGAATTCCAGCTTTGCTGTGCCTTATTCTCTATTACAGTCATGATTTTACTGTACATTCCTAGAAACAGGAATTGTATTCTCTTCTCTAAAAGCCACCTGTGATGATCTTTTTCCTATGACGTGGAATAGAGGACTGTGCCATGACCAGGACTGTTTGATATTTCAGAACGTTGAGTGTTTCAAGTAAAATTATCTCTAGAAATAACAAATATTACAGATGTGTGATATATTTCAGAAGGTTATCAGGGACAAAGAAATTTTATATTTCCATGTTCCTCACTGGCAGTATGAGCTTCTGGTGTGTTCTGGAGTTGCTGAGAAATATAAATCAGCAATGTGGTTAACAAGATGTGCTTTGTGAGAGAGCAGTAATATGCAGGTTTGCTCAGTTTTAAGTCTGGTAAATGAATCCTAGCCTCCTGTAAAGAGGAAATCCTAGCAATGAGAGGAGGGATTTGCAGTGTAATAAAGAGCTGTCAAACGGTGTTTTACCTGACAGACAGTGAAATGACTCTCAGATAATACCTAGAAAGTTTGATGTATGCAAACTGCATAATGCATTTTCTTTATCAAGCTTTTGCTCTAATTAGATACTTCATTTTTAAAAAGAAGCTCCTGTAATCAGTGCTGCTACTCAAGACTCTAATAAAAAAGTGCTCTTTCCTTAGTTCTAGTATGATGTCGATATATCTGCACTCACATAAGTGACTGTGTGAAAGCAAGTAAGAAAAAAACCCCACTCATTATATATAGAACCCTTAGGCTGACTTGGATGCCCTGAAAAGGCATAGAAAAGGATTGAAGAGAAGGTGATCCTTGAAACTGTAACAATGAACTGAAGTTATTTAGCTCACAAGGTCTCTTGTCCAATAGCAGTGTCCTTTCAGAATATCGGGATAGGGCGGATTGTGTTATGAGTAAATGGCAGCCGTTTTTCTTTTTTTCATGTTGCTGTATGTTGTGTTTGCATCTGTGTTTTCCATCACTGGTGTGCTGATAAGTAAATATGATATGAGGCTTTGGATTGATATTTAACAGCTGAGATGGTTGATTATACCACTGAAAACATTTGTCATTACCTATTCCAATGTAATCAGTGTGAACATTAGCAAGTTTGCAGATGATACCAAGTTGGGGGTAAATGTTGAACTGCCAGAGGGTAGAAGGGCTAGAGAAATGGGCAGACTCCAACAGTATGAGATTTAACAAGACTGTGTGTTGGGTTCTTCACTTTGGTCACAATGTTCCCATGCACTGATATTGGCTAGGGGATGAGTGGCTGAAGAGTGGTGAAATGTAGAGGGGTTTAGGACTTGTGATTGACAGAAAACTCAATATGAGCCAGCAGTGTGCCCAGGTGGCTNCTCTTCCAACTCAAATATCCTGTGATGCTGTGAACCAGCTGAACTCTGCCTGTCTTTTTCTTTGCACCCCCCCCGGGAGTTTAATGGCTTTGCAGAGAAGCTCCTGCCTGGCATATTGCGTTGCGCCAGAAGGTCTAACCCATAAGCAGTGAGTACTGAACTGTAGCACGCTAATCTGTAGGTGTTGACTCACCGTGCTGTTTTTAATTGCAGTTCTGTTGAAGGTAGATAATCTGTGCAGACTGTTAACATAGATGTTGAATCTTTGGGTATCTATCAATCTGTACGGCTACAAATGCTGTTCCATTTTTCTTTTCCTAGGAATTAACTTTTCTCCTGTGCACACACTGTTTGCATTTAAAACTAGCTTTCATGTGTCTGTGGCTCTTGCTGTATAGCTGGCAAATGGTTGCGTCTCAAATCTGCAATGATCTGTGTTCTTACAGAATTCTCGAGCCTGATGCAAACCAGTGTTCAAATGTGCATGGATTGAAAAGCATCTGTAATGTTTTGATGTGTCTAATACCAAGATACAGTTGACCAAGTCTGGATTTACTTTGTTGCTGGAAAGTCATTCAAAATAGTCATCTGAAAACCCTGTGGGGAGAGAAAAGTTCTGTGATTGTGGTATATGTGTTCATGTGTGATATAACTGCTTTGAAAAAATTGTCAAATTTTTTGTCTCAAGATAACAAGCAGCTTTTTGTATGTTGTCTCCTCTCAAAATTCCATCACATATTTGATTGGAAATATAAAACAACTGCTTTGGTAGTCTCAGTTGTTGTTGTGTTGCACATTTTTAAAGATAGAGATGCAATTAATTTGACTAAATGATATGTTCCAGGTAGAGACTGCCCTGAGGAGGCAAAAAGGTCTTGTGGGCATGGACATTTCTGGTACAGTTTTGACTGTGGATACTTTCAGGAATGGCTTTAATGCCTGTACATAATGGCAGAGCTGATTCAGGACTGCTGAACGGATCAAATACTAGGCAGTGTGCACAGAAACTGGATTGTTCTTACCTGAAGGCATTACAGCACTTTGAATATTCTCCTTTTCAAAGGAGAATATTCACTTTGTAAAGGAGGTGTTGTAATGTCAGAAAGGAACTTTATGTAAGCTGGGAGAAACTTGTTCTCCCATAATATATTGCTCTGGGTGTTTCTTGGTATTTTCAGGATAGAGGAGTCTATGGCCTTAATTGGTTTTGTTTGTTTGTTTGTTTGTTTTGGGTTTTTTGTTTGGGGTTTTTTGTGAGCCTACTGACTGAGGTTTGAGCACTTGTGGCATAGTTGCATAAACAACATTGGAGACATCTGAGAGGCTAAGATATTGCTGTTGTTCTCCAGCTGGTTTTCTCTCAGCTGAAGGTTGCTGCCCTCAAAGCTGAGCCACCCTGATGCATCATCTGAGCCACCCTAGTCCGTGTCAGCACAGAGTCAGCCAGGTTATTTTAAATTACTGCTGGATGCAGCTGAGGGTAATAATGAACAGCTTGAGGTAATAGCTACTGAAGCCATTCCAGCTAGACTTTCAAGAGCACATATTTTTGTGTCCTTATAAGTACAATACTTTAATCCCTCCATTGCTGTATTGTATTCAGGATTTGTGAGGACTGCAGAGCTGCTGCCAAGGAGAGTCTTAACGTTCAAGTCAAATGTATTGGCATTTCCTGTCTATCATCACATTGCAGTACAGATATTTGAATGATGAATGTGTAACGTTGAACGGAAAGTAAGCTTATTTTTATATATGAGATAAATATGTGGAAATCATGTTTTGGAAACTCTTTAAATTGGAAAGAGATTACCACACAAAGTTTTTTCCCTGGATCTGTTTCTAGTTTAGCCACTTGTAGCCACTTATCTTTGATTCCTAGCCATATAAGTTCTTGCCCTTTCTGTACCCTTTCATCATTCCCTAAAAAACGTCCTTGTGTTGATTAGAAATATGAATTTTTTAGCTCTATTTTTTTTTTTTTTATTTTTTGCCAGGTCCAGCAAGACTATGAATCTCTGTTCCAAATGCTTTGCTGGTAAGTGCAGTAAAAGGCTTTGTGTTTTTGTTAGATTATCAAAACCACCGTTTTGGCATCTCCTTGTGCATGGGTTTCTCTTCTTTCAGTGTTTGTATATAATCAGATTTTCCTCACTTCGGTACTTCTTTTATTTGCTGATCAAGAACCTCTTGTGTAGACGTCCCCATCAGACCTTGTTCTTGAAGTTTATGAAATTCTTGTGGATCCTTGAGCTACAGAGCCCAACTGCCAGCACAGCTCCTTTACTGATGGTGTGGCTTTCAGAATGTCTGAATTGTAATTTGGAATGTTACAGGATTGATTTCATAATAACTCTGATATATAGAATGGATACAAAATGAAAAGTTTCTATTTCTTTTAGCTTGCAGCCCTTGAATGTTAAATCACCGGGAGCTCACTGGTAGTCTAATTCCAACTACTACATACTATTTTCTTATTGTAAGGTCATTGCTTTTGTGTAAAATCCTACTGTTTTTAAATTGTTACTGACCATCTCCTGTTAGCATCTTTTCTCTTTGCCTCTCTGAATTATTTTTTTTCATATTATTTCACACACAGAATCACACACAGAATATTATGAGTTGGAAGGGACCCACAAGGATCATCTAGTCCAACTCACCATCTAACACCCGTACAGAGACCGAGTAGTATTGTAAACATATTTTTAATTTTTAATTAAAATTAAAGCCCTGTCATAGTTTATGATTTTTAATTTGTCTTGGGGAAACAGATGCAATTTTAAAAGGTTCAACTATTTTTTCAACTTCAGAGTTTTTTCAGCATTTTTTAGCAAAAAATGAATTTTGCTTTGTAGATTATAGATCTTGACTTCAGAGTCACTTCATTAAACAAACACATGGGGCATAAAAAATAAAGCTACTCCAAGGTTGTTCAATAACATGATGCACATGGTTTTCTGGCTGTTGTCCGAAGCCATATTTCAGTTGAAATGGAATATTGAAGGAAGTGGAAAGCCCTGTACTCTTTCCCTACTGATCACAGTCACAGTCAAGTTACCAGGTCTTTGATTTGACCCAGTGTGACTGTTACGCTCACGTTAACACTGTGTACAACTTGTCTTCATGTACCTCAGAAATGTGGGTGTTGTGATTTCTGAGACATCAGAATGGCCCGTCCCTCATATTCTGAGCTTAGCAGAGCACCCAACACTTCACAGTGAAGTGACAGGAGACCAGGCGTTAGGCAAAGCATCTTTTGTTTTGATTTCACTGATTTGCCTGAGGGTTTTACTTGTAATTCTATCTCTTTTTAACAAGAAAAAGAGTTCTTGTCATCTACTCTTCTGAAATGCCATTAACTTTGTTAATTTTTTTCTGTTGTAAAATTACAAGATGATACCTAAATATTTGTGTGATTGGGTGCTGTGGAGGTGGTAGAGAGCTTATGTTTTTAAATTTTCAAGGTGTTCCTTAGAACCTGTTAATTTAAATGAAGTAGGTTTCAGGAAGATTTTGAATAACTTAAAAAGCTACTATTAGTTGGAATAAAACAGGTATTGGAAAGAAAATGGCAAATTTACTCTATCTTTTTTTAGACCTTAACTATGGTTCCTTCAAGAAGGAGGAAGTAGTAGTATTGAAATAAACAGTTGTGTGTTGGAGTTGTAACTTGAAACCTCTCAGTGTCATCATTCCAACATGAAAGTATTTTTCTATTTTTCCTTTTTTCCCCTTGAGGTTACTGAAATATTTTTAGCATATTTTTATGCTGGGTTTCCAGTCACATATTGAAATAGAAAGGTGTATACTCCTGTTTCTGTAAATCTAACCACGACAGATAGCAAGATTTTATGCAAGTAATGTGTTGAAGGTGTTTTTCTTTGTTTCAGGCATTCCAAAGAAAAGATGTGAAAAAAGTTCCCTTTTTTTAATATGGCAAGTTATTTATTCAAATGTATTTAAGCAGAAGTGTATGTGAGGGAAAATTACAAAATATAATTTCTCTTGACCATAGTTTTCTTTCTCTTGTATTTCAGAAAAAAGAAACCCACACAATGAAAAAGGTTAGTAATTTTTTAAATTATTTTTTGTTCTTTTTTTGCAGAGGAAGGAATAGAATCCAGTCTTCCTGCTTTTTAAAAGTAATTTTTTTAGACACATACAGCGGAAAAGAGGCTTACATTTGTGTAAGCATTACCTTTTTATGGATATCAGGGGAGAAAGGCAAAAGTCAGCAAGGCATGAAAACATTGATGTGTTTACAGTGAAATATGATTTATTCGTTGAATCTTGCTGTCTTAACGGATGTTTCAGACTTTCTTAATTATATGTGCAAGTTTGTAAATACATGATTATGAGCTCTTCTTTCCTTCTGCTCTTCCTGGCTTCCCCGTTGTCCAGGTTCCAGCCAGGACAGGGTTAATTTTTGCCATAGCCAGGAGGAGCATGGCTAGGACCCAGAGATAATTCCATACCCCCTCAAGTCATTGCCACGGTGGGGGAAAGGGACGCTATTCCAGGAAGAAGGAGTTCTTTCCAGTTGAGAAAATATGGCAGAGGGACTCCTGTGTGAATGGTTTGTCTATCTTGTACATTTTGTTATTGATACTGTAGCTCTTGCTGTTAGTTTTCTTACCTCATTGCTGTTTCCAGTAAATTGTTCTTATCTCAACCCATCGTCTTTACCTTTTGTGCCTCTAGTTTTCTGCTCGTGCCTGGCACAGAGAGGGAGGAAGGGGGGAAGAGCGAGCAAGCAGTGCGTGGTTTGGAGTTTCAGTGGGGAAAATTAAATTGGGGAGTACCATTCCTGAACCATAACACCCATCTCTTGGGGAAAAAATGGTCATAGTTTGGTATCCATGATATTAATGAGCACAGAATTCGGACAAAGTGCAATGGCTGGAACGTAGGCTAGTAAGTGAAAAAATGTAAATTACAGCCGGAGCATCTCCCGTCCTGACACCACATTTTTCACTGATGCTGCTATCTCTCTTCTTTTAGTATAGCAAACTGTGAAATTGGAATGATTAAAACACAGTGTAGTGATGAGTGAAAATTTTCAAGAATACTCATTATTAGCATATCTTTGCTCCCAGTACGTTTATGGAAGTTTTAGTGTCAACTTCAGGTAGGGACCATATTTGAGTACCTTCTGAAATACCACTTCTATAAAGTAATATCTTTCAGTCAGGAATTCTGCATTCATGGAAATAACACCTGATCCCTCATGAACTCAGTTTTAACTGGAACCTCTGGTAATAGTCACAGAACAAACTATTACATCAATACAGAAAACTGTAAAACTACACTATCTACTTAAATTACCCCCAAAATATGTAGTCTGCCTTTAATCCATTTGATTGTGAGTCTAGAAGGTTCAATTTGTGTTATATTCACATTTTCTATCAGCCTTGGAAAGAGAGGTGCAGGAAGTGGATTTCAGCTCATTCAGTAATATGCAAAGCTGAAGGTAAGTGCAGGGAAGGTTTGGTGGAGAGATACACTGGGAAAACTGGAAGAAAATAAAATTTTGTTTAGAGTATTCATGGAGTTGTGGCTCAAATTCATAGCCTTTCTGTCTGAATGTGTAATTGAAACTTCTAGAGCTGGGTGTCCATCTCCTGCTCTGGCTGTGCAATATTTCTGTTCATGTCCTGCAAGGCACTTGATCAGCATCACTGAAATTGAGAAAATAATTCAAACATATAACCCAAGAATTTTCTGAGTTTTAGGGGCCTTACTTTACAGAACTCTTAGTTCAGTTTTATTTTTAGATTTAAATCAAACATATTTTTTTTTTACACTCTGGTTTATTGATTATAGATTTTTAATCTCCATCTAACAAGCAGAAAATCAGTATTGCTGGAGCTGAGTATGTATTTTCAATACATATGGTTAACTCTGTGCTAGGTGATGAAATTTCTTGACTTTAGGAGTACCTTTTATTTTCCTGAATTGGAAAGATCTAATAAGAAGGGGAGAATGAATATAAAAATAAACACTAATATCTACTATGTAACATCACCTAAACTGACTTAGATGTCTGACTGTAGACTTACTTCATATTTTTGTGCATCTTAACCTTCCTGCTTTGTTGAGCAGACCTTTATTTTGTCATGCATAAGTTACACACTGTTTTTTGAGCTTATAAAATTGGGAGTTTTATGTGGCTCAGAGTTACTGAATACTAACACGATTTCATTTTCTCTCAGTTTTTGTAAATATTGAGAGCTATTTAGAACCCGTCTATTATTACTGTGTAATAACACCTACTGTAAGCGTGAGCAGGAAGAAATCAGTGTTCCTGCCGAAATAGCATTTAATTAACAGCAAAATCTAATTTGATCCTTTCTGGAAACCTGTTCAACAGGTGCATGTTGCTAGTTCAAATTTTGTTTTCTTTGCTGTATCCTGTCGTATGATAAGTTGTGCCACCAAGCCCGACAGAGTTCAAGAGGTGTTTGGGTGATATTCTCAGGTACACGGAGTGACTGTTGGGCATGGTCCTGTGCAGAGCTAAGAGTTGGACTCGATCCTTGTGGGTCTCTTCCAACTGCATATTCTGTGATTCAGCCCCTCTGTTCATAAAGTCTGACATGAATGATTACAAATCGGCTAGGTTTGCATTTTTCATTTGCTTGTAATTTCTGATGTGAATCCACAAGTTTTAGTACTTTGGTAGAAAAGCAGCAAGCTTTTCCAGAAGTTCGAAAACAACACCAAGAGCTAGTTTTCTCAATTGCCACACAAAACATTTCTTTCTTCAGTATGGTTTTCTCTTTGTTGTCTCCTAAAGGAAACCAGTGCCTCAATATGTTGCATCATTAGGCTAGAATTTGTTGCTGTATTCATGTTGGTCTTTGTATTTTGAAGTACATGGAGTGCTCACTACAAAAACCAGCACTCGCTGGCTAGAGACTGAAAGCAGTCAGGCTTCAGCTTCTCGGGCTTGCAGCTAAATAGTTCTTTGGGAAATAGTAGAGCTGATTACAGTGGCAACAAAAAATAGTTCTAGGGCACTACTAATAGTCAGGTATAACAATAGATATTGTTTGACATACATTCAATTTCTTTTACTTTATATCCAAAGAATTTCTAAAAGGGAAAGACTGGTAGGAAAAACGTCTTAGCATGTAATTAGTAAATTTGAAAAATGAAACGTATGCTAGGCTGGAGAAAGAAAGTCACCAGGAAATGGAATTTAGAAAAAAATGGAAAAACTACTTCAGTTGAATTTCAGTTATTTACAAGCTTGATTTGCACTGCTGAACCCAGTGATTCTTTTTACTCTGTTAGTATGCATTATTCTGTGGCTTTAGAAAATGTAAAGGTCTGAGTAATAGCTCTATTTGGTTTGTTGGAACAGGGCAATATTTTTTTGAAAGCTTGGGAAGGGATTTGTAGGATTTTAGTTGACTCCTTTTCCCCTAACCTGGCTTAAAATTTTAGAGGGAAAATACAAATTAATAGAAAGTGAATTTATTCAAATAGAGTTGTATGACCTAAGCTTAGGACTAATCATTTGACTTCTGCCCAAAGTAAACATCAGCCAAATCATCCAGCATATTTATACTACACCAGACTAGTTCTCAATACTATATAACGGAGAGTCTGTAGTTTGGGAGAGGAGGATGCCTGAAGATTTTTGCTGGAGCTGTGAGTGCAATAGAGGTCACATGTTGAGTGAAGTTAGTATGACATTACTTAAAGGGTCCACTTCTTTGTTACTGTCTGTACTGTCATGGCCTGGGAGTTCAGGGCTCCTGTGTTTCTTTGTGTCAATACTGACACAATTTGGCTGTGCATTACATGGAAAGGCACTAAAGATGCTCTGTAGGAGTCACAGGCCCCACCTGCCCAGGACCTGGCTGTGTGAAGCAGTGCAATGAAGGGTGTCAACAGGGCCAGTGGCTCAGCTGCCGGTTTGGTTTGCTCAATTCTTCTGTCCCTCTTCATCCTCCTTTTTCTTCTCCCATATACAAGAGTGGGAGGGGGCAAGCAGTAGTGGGGAACAGACCCATGAAGCTTCTCTACAATTGTTAGTGAAAGAGAATTTCTTTCACAAGTGTCACTCAAATGCGTTTTTCTTCTGTCTGGCTACTACAAGTTTATAGGGAATCATCCCGTCACATTTGTAAGTGTCTTTTCAGCAACACAGTCTAGTAAAATCAAATGTCTTTTAATTAATAACTACGTATGTAATTTTAGAGACAATCCTATATGCAAACTACCCTGTAGGTAGTTTGCATATAGGATTATTAGTGGCTGTTGGATTGTGTTTGGGGAAATTCAGTCTAGTAGTCTGGGGCTCATTTGTTAAAAACAGAAATTACGCTCAAACAAAAGTATGACCATTTCTTAGTACTGACTACCCCAAAAGACTGCCAAATAGTCTTAATTTAATTTCTTCCTGTCTTGATGAGACATCACTGATATTTTCCATGTGTTTTCATTTTCTTATCTCGGGATTGCCAGTCTCATTGTACAGATTGATCTACAAGCAAAGAAAAGAGCTCAGCTTCATTTTCTTCCCATCAGACTTGCATTACTTTTAGTTTTTCATAGCTCTGTTTTCTAGTGTTTTCTTCATGGTAAAGCCAGTTTCTTTCTGTTTTTTTAATACCTTGGTCACCTTCTAGGTTTGTAACCTTTCTAAATGAAACATCAGCTGTAATTTAGTCTCTCGTGTATAGGTTGTCTGTCGATGTAAAAAAAAAATGTTTAGAAATATGACTTAATTGCCATGATATTTGCACATTGCCGGCATGAAAGTGGAATTACGTATTGAGGATGTGCAACCTTCAGGTTATTTATTAAACTTTCTTGTAACTCCATTCACCTATAAATGTGTGCATAAGATAAGAGAAGGAATGGATTTCTTTTATTTCTAATTTAGCAATTTGCTTGATTATAGAAAGGTCTGTGCTATGTGTTCTGTATTTGCTTGTTTGGAGCCCTTCTGTAGTTCCTAGAGACACTAGTGATTTGTTCCTTAGCCTCCCTGTAGAGTTTGTTTCATATTACAATCTAATTCCATGTCCATGTCGTGCACTCCTGAGCTGTTAATTTGTACATTTTGATGCAGTTTGTTTCATCGTGTTTTTGTAATCCAAACTGAATCTAATGAGCTGTGTGCTTTGGGGACCCAGCCTTGCCTTGCCAATTAGAACAAGTGGTTACTGAGAGAGAGCATGTTTTAAATAAAACATGGCACCTCTGCATGCGATCAGCAGCCTTTGGGGAATAAAAGAGGATATTTAACTCTTTCTGTCTGCAGGTCAGTATCAGTGAACACATTTTAGAAACACACAGCATTCTTTTAAAAAGTGTTATATGGATTCACGTTTCACCTGGCAAATAAAACGTAGCTTGACACTGGAGATGTGTTAGGCACTACTGCATTTGGGGTATTTAGGAATGCCCAGAAATATCTCTTGAGCTGATTGCATGTTTTCTAGGATTCTAATTGCTAGTGCCACATGAAAATTGTACAAGCAGCTAACCTTTCTCTTTCCTCTTGTGCCTCTACACAAGAGGTCTGAGGTGGAACAGGAGGAGTGCCAGGTGGAAAAAATCTGGTTTCAAAAGGAGTTCTACAAGGGAAGGAATCTAAAAGCAACATTTATTTAATAAGAGTGCTGAAGTTATGTGCTGGGCGACCAAGAGAAAATAACCATTTTGAGCTAACTGTGAAAGTGTATCTCTATGAGCAGTATTTGTGATGTTTGAAGAAATTATCCATCATTCTTTACACTAAATTTAAGCAAGACGAAACAATGATTTTGGAAGTTAACTCTACTTTACAATTCTTGCGTTCCAGCCCCAGCATTTCCTTTCCTCTCTCATCCCTATTAACTTGTACATGCCTGAGCATCACCAAATGAAGGTAGTTCCTGTCCAACAGCAGCCCTTAGCCAAGGACAGCGGGAAAGACTTTAGGTGAATAGTCACAGTGATTTACTTGGACATTTCCACAGTCCTTGCATACACAAGCAAGGCAAGACCAAGAAAGACCTCCCTTATGAAAACCTTTTTGCTCAGCACCTCGATGTAAGGGGAAGTGTAGGTGTTCACTAAGGGAAGCAGGTGTACAGGACAAATGTGATCTGCATGATAGAATAAAATGTAACTCATGACTTTTCAGCTGTTTATCCATTTTATATGAAAGGAATCTTATCTAGCAGCTAGACAGCTGGCTAGGATCCTGAGACTTGATTTGCTTTTCACAGTCTATGAACCTTTCTTTGTGATACTGGACAAGTTGCTTTTTTTTTGTCTCCCACTTCCGTTTTTCATCAGCAACTGAGAGATGATAGTACTTCCTCCCTAATTTTGGACAAACTGATTTTGGACTTGCCTTTTATACCCTTGAGGAATGGATGCATTCCTAGGGACTCCTAGGGACCATTTTTTCTTTAGTTTGTCTTAGCCTTTGCAAGTCTTAGGCAAAATTCTGGAATTTCAGGTCTCTTCTGTACATGACTCTTCTACAGCTACATTTCTGTTCTTCATCTTCTTGACAGTTTATCTTCAGGTTGTTTCTCCTCTTAATATAAATGAAATCACATTGCTCTGTTCCAATTAATCCATACCAGTTTTTTTAAACCTCTTAATGCTGTTCCCTATGGAGCCTGCAAACATTCCAGTTGTTCTGTATTCATACAGGTCTTCATGTATGTATTGCAAGTCTTATATGTTCTCACAAAATTAGTCACCAGAGGGCAAACTGCTCTTGCAGATTTAGTCAACAACTACAGTTTATACAACTATAACTTTGCTCTTTTTTTTTTTAAAGTGTCTATGAATGAGTTTACGTGTAGTATTAATGAAATGGAAAATGAAAAGAATAATAACTATTCAGAGATACAGAAGTTAGGATGTTATGAGTCTGAAGTGGAAGATGGAATTTTAAAAAGTTAATATTTAAACTGTTGGACTAATTTGCAAACTTGGGGGAATACCCCTTGAGATAATATTTTTCTGTATTATCACATTGAATATCTCTTATTAAGTAAGTGATTAAATATCACTTAAGTATTAGTCAGGGAGAATAATAGTAGGTTAAAATGTCTGCCATCAGGAACGTCCTTATCCTTAATTGTGAGCAGATGAATTTCCATTATAGCAGCGGAAGAGGTGTGTGTTCAGTCTTATACTGGAGTTCTCTAAGCCTGCAGGACTTTTGATAAGGCCTTTCTTGAAAAGAAAACTGCATCTGAAAGAAGTGCATCTCTCGTAATGAAAATGTAAGATTTTGTTCCTTTCCTTTGCAACAAGTGTAGGCTGTTGACTGAATCTAGCACTGAAGATTAGGAAATGACAAGACAAGTTATGGTGCCGTAATAATTAATCCAGTCTGTCTGTATGCATTATAACTGTCCTTTAATTATGATAAAAGGATCAAAGAGTACAGGAAAGCATAAGATTACTGACCTAATCTGGTTTAAATCACAGGGTGTTAGATATCATCTAGGTAAGCTCTGTTTGCTGAAAGTGTCTCCTTTAAATACATATGCTGTCCTGATGTGAAGACACTGGGGTTCTGCATGCACCATGGGCGCTTATATTTCTGATATGTAGTCTTCCTCACTATTAAGTAAAATATACTTTCTTAATTACAACACTGTGGGGATGTTTACACAGAATTGTACCTTCATTTGTTGTACTGAGCAGGAAGCAATAGAAGACATTCTGTTATGCCCGTATGTTCTTACTGCTACATTTGCACATTTGAGCTGAATAGAGAATATTTTCATTATAGAATTTCTTTAAAGAACTCATTAGCCCCCTAGTGCTTCAAGAAAATAAGTAATTTGCCATCTTGGCATTTCTGTGAGTTAAGATGCCGATATTCTTTTTCACTGTACGTAGATGAGAATCTAAAGCGCAAATGTCAAACATCCACGGATACTTGGATTATTTTGGATATCAACTTTGAGAAGTCTCAGAAATGTAGTCCTTCCTTAATCTCCCTCCCTCAAGGTATATAATTTTTTTATGGTTTAAACACTGGAAGTCCACCTCTCCCTACCTCAGTGGAACTGCACGAGTATTCATTGCTTCTCCTAGTGGGTACCCAAAAATACCCATTTGAACATCCTGAAAATAAATACAGGGAGGAACTTTAAAAAGTCATGTTGGAACAGAGAAAGTGGGTAGAATTTAGTTCTCCATGATTTCTCTTCGGAATTTTCTTTCTGGTTAAAACAAAATCAAGAGTCTAGCAGAAAGGAGCTTTGCTTTCTGTAAGATTCTAATTGCACATTTTGAACATCTTTTGTTCTATCCAGTAAGCAAGTTAAGGATCCTCTAAAGGAGAAGTTCTGTGGCTGCATGCATTATGAAAATAATATAAAATTAAATATAGAGATCAGATCACAAGTGTACAAAATTGATTTGATCAGGCACTTCCTTATTTCAGAGTGCTTGATTTTTCAAGTCTAGTATAGGATTTTGCCATCCTATAATGCCACTCCATTTTGTAATATAAATAAATGCGGTTGTATGGAACTGTGACTGCTACTGGCCAAAGTATTTGGAAAACATGAGTCAGGAGTCTTGATTCTGAGCTGCTGCACTGCAGTCAGGTCATGAGCTGGACCCAAACACTCTATCTTAGTTGTGATCAGAAGTGCTGAAGCTGAACAAGCAATCTCACTGTAGTCTTCCATCAAGTCCATCTTCTGCGATTGCTCTTTTCTTGCTGCAACAAAAGTAGCTCTAGTAATAGTCTGCAGGGCATAATGCAAGATTTTTCTCTCTGTCCTCTGCATTCAAGCTGCTCATCAAACAAATGCAGAAGGAGGCACTGATTTGTTTATTTTTAACAACTAATGTTACCTACACCACAGCTGTTTATTACTTGCATAAGTGAACACTTAAATTTCATGATGTGCAAGGTTAATGAACTTATTGTATGAGGAGAAAACCTCAGAGTTTTCTAAACTTCTATTTTGTATTTCTGTACATTTATATACATTAGAACTTCAGCAGAATGGGGGTAGCATTTGTATTTGATTCCAATTCCTAAATAACACAAGCTTTTATATTTCAGGATTAGGGCATTTCTGACCAGCTCTGTGGGAAAAGTCGCATTTAAATGGAGAGCAAATTATGAACAGACAATAGAAGTCTTTAGGGGTTGTAAGCATTAGAAATGCCCAAAAGTAAACTCGTGCATCTCAAATGCTTTAGGATTGCTTGAAGTGGACTTGATATTCCTTGGAAGTTGTTTACAGTGAGCTGAATCAGCAATAAAAGACTCATTTATTTGTTGGTAATTGTGTGAGTTACAGGCTTTGCTCTTTCAACAAAAGATGGTGGAGTTTCAGCTTCTGTGTTTTGCTTCAGAATAGAAAAAAAAAAACAGAGAGTGTCTGTGGAGGTAAATACCAGCCTGGCTCATTTCTAGGTTGAAAAGGAAATATATTGTGCTATTTACCATGGTGTTCTAGCTATGTTTAGGATAGCATTGCTGCTCCTAATAGACAAGCTTTTGTTCACCTCTGTTGACATGTCCTGCCCTGCAATATGTGAAGCAACAGAAAGCTGATCCCAGTGTAGGTGAATGCAGTCTTTCACCATGACATTTTCTGTGCCTCAGCATAAGTCTGTGCATGGCTTCAAGTTCTCAGCAGAACTGCTGTCTGCTGAAATGCTTTGAGCAGCAATTTGAAAGCTACATTTTGACAATGCTGGCTCCTTTTTCTTTTTTTCTTGAGACTCTCTAGTATCTAGAGAAAACTGTGATAGATATAAATAATCCTAGAAATGCAGAAGCATATAATGGGTGTTGACATCTACTCAGTTGACAGAAGTAAGTTAATACAGTGATCCCCCGTTACTCGCGGGCTGTTGGGTCTGGCCCTCTTCACGTGAGTCTTGGAATCCGTGAAGATACCGAATCCATTACATAGTCAAGTACGCCACGCCTGTAGCCACACCCCCTCCCCTAATAAGGTCTGGAGGACGGTCCTGAGAGTGGGGCTTGTTTCAGATGTCTGGCTGTGCTCCGCTGGGGTGGGTGAGTGCCGGGGCGGGGGGGGCGAGTGCCGACGAGGGCGCGATGAGTGAGTACTGGGGCCGGCACTAGCGCGGTGCAGGGGGCCAAGTGAGTGCTGAGACCGGTGCAATGAGGGAGCACCGGGGCTGGCGCGGGGGTGGGGGGGGGTGTGAGCGCTGAGGCCGGGGCTAGCTGTGGTCACCGTGCAAGCGGCGGGGCCAGGGGCCCAGCAGACTGAGGTCGCGGTAGGTTCTGTGCATACGCCAGGTGCCACAACTCGCTGGAAAATTAACAGCGAGTGTGGGATATCGCAAATTATGGATCGCGACTATGCGATCACGATCTAAATACAGGATCACTGTATTTAGAAATAGCTCAAATGTTAGTCTTTATTCTGCACCATTTCTGTTAGCATCCATAATTATAATTTTAAAACAGTTAAAATTATTGTTTGACTGGAAACTTTCACCTGTAAGGGTTTCATTTAAGATAAATGTAGCAGTCCCTTGTGATAATCAGCATATGAAAATCATAGCTGATATGTAACTGCAGCTAGGAGTTAACTGGATGGGTTCCAGTATGAAAAATGAGCTCTTACTGAATTGTAAAACACAGTGTGTCTGACTCGAAAATCAGGATGGCTGATAGTATTCTCCAAATCAATGTATCTGGTAGCTGTGGATAGCAGTAGAGCTCCAGTACATTTCAGTTCTCTTTTTTCCCCGATCTTTTTCTTTCTAGGAGAGGGTGGGTCCTGGTGTGCTTTGTTTGGGGAAAAATATGTAGGAATATTCATCAACTAGGTTTAGAAATGCAGAGTGCTGAAAGCTTTTGTAACAGAACCTGTTTTTCTTGGTAGTAACTAAACAATCTTTTTTGATGCAAAGGTCAGATTTCATGTATTTGTTGCCACTTGAGCTCTTTCTTGACAGAATGAAAGCTATTTTGCTCTTGATTTATAAGATATTTACTGTGAGTTAATACTGCATAAACATGTGACATTGTGAGCAGCTCTGTGTACTGCTGACCATGCACTGATGAAAGGAATTTGCAGATATTTACTTGGGCCTTTTCTGCAGGTACTGTAGCAAAATGAGGAATGTACAGGAGAGCAGAAGTAATTGTTTTGTTTTTAACTTGAGACCATTTTCTATTTCACACAGCAAGCTGCAGTAACTCCCTGCAGAGACAATGAATAGTCAGTTGCATCGCCATATACAACCTGAGCCTGAGAAGTTAGTTGTGCCATAACCTACAAGGAAGGAAAACTCCTGGCTCCTTCACTTTTAACTTCTGAATATGATGTTGTCAGTAGGACTTGGGATTGTATCTTCTATTAAGAGACCTCAAAAATAATAAAATGGCAAACATTATATACTACTATGGCAGCTTGTTCTATAGTTACACTTACCAAGCTATTCAAAGGAGAGTCTATCTGCTTTATATTAAAAAAAACCCCAAAAAACCTAAACAGATAATCTTACTGGTGTGGCGACACATTGCTTGTATAAATTCAAGCTTTCTGTGAAGAAATCTATACTAATTTTCTATTAACATAAGACCAGTCTAAAATAAATACAGAGCATTTGAGGTGATTTCCTATTTAACCAAGGAATCAATGTTCCTGTATTTGTGAACTTTCTGCGAAATTCCAATTTTCATTGGCATATATTCCTAAATTATCAGTAGACAAATAAGCTAGTAAACAAGAAGTGTCCAGCAAACAGGAGAAATAGTAAGCCTAATTATTTTGTAAATGCATGTAGATAACCTTTAGTTCTTTTAGTTAACAAAAATAATGCTAAATTTTGTGTTTAAATGTGAACAGTGACTGAGAATCAGTCTTTTATATGATCACCAAATTATTAAACATTCTGGTTGAAATTAATCTCTTGTGAAACAGGATTTAAATAACATTCACCACATTTAAAGTCTGACAAGTCTTTCTATAACTGCCAGGTTAGAACCTGTATCTTCTATTTCTCCTCTCTCAGTGAAATTCGAAGGACTTAAGGACCTGAAAATTGAAGGAAATCATAAACTACTGTGAGATTGTATTCTTGAGCAGGTGAAGAAATCCCATGTTCTCTTTTACATCCTCCATCAAGTTTGAGGCTCAGTATCTGTAGAACCTGTGTAAGCAGCTAACTGCAAGGGTTGAGATGTTTGATGGTTTCTACCCAGCCTTATCTTCCACTTAGACAAAAAGAAGGTTCAGCTTTTAGACATTCATTGGAAGCCATTTATGCAGCTTGGCACACGTCTGGGCCACCTTCTGCCCTCCTCGGTTCCCAGGATCGGATGGGCAGAGAGGTTAGAGTGGCATGGCTTTGACTGTGTCCAAAGCATTGACTTCCTGCCTGCTCTGCCCCCTCTCCCTTCTTTTAGAAAGTTTTTTCCATTTTCTGTTGTGTCTCATATTGCATTCAGAAAAATACTGTATTCTAGTAAGGACATAGGCACTTTTACAAAGCACTAATTTACACGTCACTGAGTTCTTGAAGAAAAAGTTCCCAGAGTTTTGTCTGTATATGCAGGTTCTACTTGGAGCATGGATGAGTAGCAAATTACTGTTGTGGCTTTTTTTACCCTGTGCTGTTCTGGCTCTCTGGGTACAACTTTCTTCACTAAAACCTTTCTGTGGTAATATTTAGTGTCACTTATTAAATAGAGGCTTGATATGTAGTTGCATTTCATGGTTAACTGCAACTCATTTTCTGCCCTTTGCTCAAGGGAAAGCCAAGTAGGAGGCTTCCTGCCTCTTTCCCCAGCTTTACTGCTGATTAGGGAAACTGAGACTATAAAAGTTAGCTTTTATTTTTCCACCATGTAGTTTGTGCAGGAAGGTATTAACAATTTTTCAGTTGTGCCCTGGCCTATTAGAAGGAATATACAGTGATATAAGAATGAATTTGTTGAAAATTTTATGCCTCTATGGCCTATTGTAGAATGTTATCCTGCTGCAGTTATTAAATCGTATTTCATCTCCTCTTAAATTAAGGTTGGTGTTCTATTACTGGATTTGTTCTTGTCTTCAGATTGGAACATAAAGGAAAAAATCTTATTGCTGGAATATCAAAATTAATTGCTGAAGTACCTTGCTTGAAGTAGAATTCTACTAGAAAGATTATAATGTAAAATCAATGTATGATTTAGATTTACTTTCATGTATGAAAAGTGCTTTTCAAGCATTCAGGCCATCAGGAGAATGCAGGATGTAAGGAGTTGAAATTGCAGTGAGAAAGGGCAGACTTTGGAAGTGGAGATAGCTGTGTCCATCCATGCTAGGACCGTAAGGGATAGTAACTCTTCAGAGTTGTGCCTTTAGTGAGCATAACTGCCTTGTGGCACTATTTAGTGATGTGAATTTCACCATGGAGAGGTGGGAAAGCTGTTTGAAATTAAATGACAGTCCTGGTGGTTGGGTTTGGTTTTGTTTGCTTTGAAAAGATCCTTTTTGCAAAACTGAGTTTGGAGTTCCAGATGGCAGTAGTTTGTGCTGCCAGGTCTGAGGTGTCTGCTGAAAGCAGTTGCCTTATAGAAGACAGCTCTTTGTCGTGCCCCTGTCACTGTACTTTTTTGTTTGTTTGTTTTCTGGTTTAATTCAGAAGATGACACGTCTGTCACTGTGGTAGAACCTTACAGAATGCAGTACAAAGAGGCTAAAGGAAAGCATCTGTATCTGATAGCTTTCTGAGAAGCAGATACATTGCCTGTCTTGTATGATCAGTGGTACAAATCAGGCATTCTCTGGGAATCTCTTTAAATTTTGAAACCAAACCCTCAGTATTCAAGAATTGTAAAACTATTATTATGGAGGTTCTGTGAGAGGCAGATGTGCATTAACATGTTAAGCAGCATGCTTCCTAGTGTTTTTCACTGAGAGGATAAGTGAAACCTTAACAGATTTTAGACTTTGTTGACATGGTAAGTCATTTGTAATAATGTTTTCCTGTGTCATCTTCTTCCTCTAAGGTATAAATGGTAGATGTGAACTGCATTTTTGAAGCTTTTTTCTGGGTCTGTGCTGGCTGGTGTTTAAATTGGGCTTTTTCTTTTAACTTTTATAATGAGATTTTTAAACTGTTTTAGTTTCTGATCAAGGCTTGATACGTTCACATTTGAAATGTAATGCGCTATGACTAGAGTAAATATTTTTTCTATATGTGAACTTATTACTTTTCCAAAGGAACTGAAAATTAAGCTTAACTCTGTGTGATATTGGACCTTTCATGGTCAAAAACTGAGGGTAAGGTTAAGTCACTAGATCCTGGCAGGCAAATTGTGAAAGGTGTAGTAGCTAACTCGAAGAAAAAATATAAAGAAGCTATGCTTACTTTTGCAAATTTTTAATATTTAATTTTTATTTTTGTTCAATAGCTTATATCTGTCTGCCTGAGACATTCTGGGGGAAACATGGCTGTAGCTTCTCTTCTGCCAGTAGCTAGTCAAGTGAATATGCAGAGCTCTGTCTACAGGGCCAAAGAGATGAGAGAATTGTGTAAAACAAAGATAAAAGGTTGAGAATTTATATTGAATCTTAGGATCAATTTAAACATCTTAACAAAAATTTGAGTGGCTGTTTATTTACAGTACGCCAGTATTTCACACCACTCCTGTCAGATTTCTTGAAAACATTAAACCATAGTGCTACTATATTCACTTACATCTGATTGGAAGCTGGGTTGGAAAATCACACTACTCTCCTGGAACCCAGCAGAGCTATTCAGTAATTAGTAAATTTAAAAACAATTGAATCTGCATGAGTTCACAGTACCATGTGATACCACTGGTGATGAAAAGTTATTAGCAAGCCTGAAAAAATTCTTTACTCCCTAGTGCTCTAGTCACGATAATAAATCTTCTGGGTCATCTTCATTAAAAGGAATAAAAACTGAATGCTAATTTCAATTTTGTTTTACCGTGGCAATTGTTTTTACAGAGTTTTATTGTTTGGATTTTCTACTATTTACGCTTTTTTAATTTCTGTGTGCACAAGTAAAAAATTAAGCTGTGTTCTGTATGGATAAAAGCGATGATTCACAGTCTTGAGCTCAAGTGTGGCAGCTGGTAGATTGGCAGTGTGCTGGATTCTGCACCTGAGATGAAGTAACTCCAGATGTACATACAGGCTGGAGAATGAGATGCTGGAAAGCAGCGCCATGGAAAGGGACCTGGGGGTCCTGGTCGATGGCAACTTGAATCTGTGTCAGCAGTGCCCTGGCAGCCAGGAGGGCCAACCGTGTCCTGGAGGGCATCAGGCAAAACATCACCAGCTGGTTAAGGGAGGTGATTGTCCTGCTCTGCTCTGCACTGGTGTGGCCTCACCTTGAATATTGTGGCAGTTTTTGGGCACTGCAATATTAGAAAGATAATAAATTATTAGAGAGTGTCCAAAGGAGGGCAGCAAAGATGGTGAAGGGCCTTGAGGGGAAGCCTTATGAGGAGTGACTGAGGTCACTTGGTCTGTTCAGCCTGGAGGAGACTCAGGGGAGACCTCATTGCAGTCTGCAACTTCCTTGTGAGGGGGAGAGGAGAGGCAGGCAGTTATCTCTTCTCATTGGTAACCAGTGACAGGACCCAACGGAATGGCCTGAAGTTGTGTCAGGGGAGGTTTAGATTAGATATTAGGAAAAGGTTCTTCAACCAGAGAGCTGGAACAGGCGCCCAAGGGAAGTGGTCCCAGCACCAAGCCTGACAGAGTTCAAGAAGTGTTTAGAAGATACTCTCAGGCACATGGTGTGACTCTTGGGGTTAGTCATGTGCAGGGTTAAGAGTTGGGCTTGATGAGATGATCCCCGTGGGAACCTTCCAACTCAGCATATTCTGTGATTCTGTGTAATTATATCTGTGCAATCTTTTCCATGTGAGAGAACAAATATATTTGTTTATTTTGAAGACTGAAGAATCTTATACATACACTTGCTTTAATTTATCAGTTGCCATGCCCTACTATTGAATGTAGAATTTGGGCAAGAATACAGTTTGTCACAAAGTGTAGACATGCACAATAGTTTAATGGGTGTTTATGAAAAAAATCTCCATAAAATTATGTTTTAAAAGGAGAGTGCTTGAAAACAAAAGGAGAATGTGTTAAAATTAATGAGAGAAATTAAATAGTATTACATAGTGCTTTAAAATAAATCCAGATATATTCTCTGTCAATACTAAAGTCATCTTTATTATGGAATATTGTAAGAATTGCAAAAACCAATGCCCAGTTTGTTTAAAGTGTGTCTTTTTGTATTTAAATGTCTACAGAATAATGCTTCGAAGCCATTGACAGCTCTTCATGGTAACGTTTTATCTAAGAAGAGCATAGACATTCTATTAACTCTCCATGGAACTGTATGATCTTCTAGGGGATATTGTCTTCCAGACTAGCTACTTGTCTGCCTCAAATATGGTGTTTTCACAGTGTTCTGGAATGCTGATTATGTTGGCTCAAATGTGGCATTTTCTAATGAATTTACCTTCTTAGTGTGGATTTTTGTTTCATGCATAGCTCTCCTTATTGTAATGCCTGAAATTAAGCAAACGATCTGATTAACATCTGCTGTGAGTGGTTTGTTCTTTCTTTCCCCAAGATAAATCATGTAGGGTTTTTTACTAAATACATTATTTTATTCTATTTTCTGTATTTATGTTAGTGAAAGCTAGATCACCAGAGTATAGCTTGCCTTTAGAGAAGATACTGATAATATTTGCAGTGGTGTTAGTTTCTGTAGGATTCCCTTACACAGCCTTGCGTTGGCTGTGGGGAGGAGTCTGTGCTGAGCAGATGAGCTTCATCCTTGCTTTGGGCAATTTGTGGTGTGTCAACGCACTGCGTGGTTCTCTTCAGAGGCCTTCTAGTATTCTGTTGGCAGATAACTGGATTTCACAAAGATAAGATCTGACGTCTCACCTGAAATTCCTCTCTGAGAATTAGGATAGAGGTTTGGACAGGTTCAAGGTGCTACTTGCCGTATGTTGATGAGTGCTATATTCAGCACTAGTTGTAGTTCCCCGAGGGTTTGGGCTATCAGCATTGCTATGTAGCATCCAGGGTATGACACAGATGAGTGTAGGTCAGGCCAAATCATCACCATTAGCTGGGTTACAACTTCTCTTACGGCAGCCAGTTCCTAGAGATCATATTTACTTGTACGTGTGGATATATAGATAGTTGTCTCTTGGGGTTTTCGTGGATGCTGTTGGTTTGATGTTCCACATGCTGTCAGAATCTTTTGTTTGTTTCTGTTCTCAAACAGTATATATACAGTCTGGCAGCAGCACTCTGTGTGCTGTTAATGAGAACTGCTTTACGTTGGGAGAAGTTCTTCATTGTTGGTCAGACTGCTGCGTATGTCACAGGATCATAGAGCGGTTGACATCAGAAGGGACCTCTGGAGGTCGTTTGATCCAGCACCCCTGCTCAAACAGGGACGTCTGGAGCTGATTCCCCAGGACCATGTCACAGGTTTATAGGTTCACAGGTTATTCTGAGTTGGAAGGGACCCACAGGATCATCTAGTCCAACTCCCAAGCAAACGCCCACCCGAGGATCAGGCCCACAAGCATGGAAGCACGGGCACCACGCTCCATCCATCCAAGCCTCCCACCAACTAGACCATGTCACTGAGCTCCTCATCCGGTGTTCTCTTAAACACCTCCAGGGATGGTGACTCCACCACCTCCCTGTGCAGACCATTCCAATGAGCGATCACTCTCTCTGTGAAAGAACTCTTCCTAGCATCCAGTCTAAACCTCCCCTGGCATAGCTTAAGGCCATGTCCTCTTGTTCTGGCACTGGCAACCTGAGAGAAGAGGTTCACACCCACCTGATTGCAACCTCCCTTCAGGTAGTTGTAAACAGCAATGAGGTCAGCTCTGAGCCTCCTCTTCTCCAGGCTGAACAACCCCAGTTCCCATAGCTGCTCCCCATAGGGCTTGTCCTTCAGTGCTTTCACCATCCTTGTCGCCCTTCTCTGGACCCTCTCAAGCAGCTCAACATCCTTCTTAAACTGGGGAGCCCAGAACTGGACACAGTACTCAAGATGTGGTCTGACCAGCACCGAGTACAGGAGAAGTATAACTTCCCTATTGTCCAAATAGGAATGGGGATGGGGACTTTGCAACTTGTGCCAGTGCTCAATCACTCAATCACCTTCACAGTGAAAAAGTTTTTCTTGATATTTGAATGGAGACTATTGTGTTTCAGGTTTTGCCCATTGCTCATATTTGAAGGAATGTGGTTGTCAGGGAAGGAGCAGGATGAGCAAGTAGTCTAAGTACATACTCTTGCTATTGCAAAATTAGTATTTGTGAAGAAGGAAAAAAAATTATAATTAGATCCTTAATCGTTCACATTGCTACAAGGAATGTTTATTGCTTCCTTGGGCTGTTGTTTGTTGAAGTCATTACATGGAAAGAATATTGTTTCGAAGTTCTGTTTGCTTTGACACAGTCATATATCTAAATGCACGATGGTGTTACTAGCCAAATACATCTTTGAATCTCCGTTCTATGCTGTATTCCTTTTCACCTGACATTTTGTGTCTTAGAGATCAGTCAATCACAAGTGTGGTTCCTGCTTGATGAAAGTTTGTTGCCTCTAGACAGTCCTGATGCTAAATGTCACATGACAGGAATCAGGTGAATTTTGCTTCATACCTCCCCAAATCCGTTTGAAGCAGAAGTAGTTTTACTTGAGGTTTTCATAGTAACGAACAACTTGTCATCCTCTACCCTGTTTACAACGACTGGAATACATTAAATGCAGTAATTAGGCTAGCTGTAATGATGGATTTCAGAAATCATCTTAATTTACATACAATTATTGTGATATACATAGTGAAGAATTTGTAGCTTGTCATCAGGCAGGCAGTTACTCTGGGTAAAATCAGTATTTGACTGATTTTTTTTTTCCTAGTAGCCATTAACCCTATGTTTGTCATACAGGAACAAGAAGGTAGATGATTGACACTTTCTAAGTCACCTACGAAAGATGTAACTCTAAAGTTTGATACTCGAAGAACTGCTAAAATAATTTAGTTTTGTATTTGAATGATTTTGAGCAGGAATGTATCATGCCCTAGAGAAGGGTCAGGTTACTCCTCAGCATTGTGGATGCAAGATAATTTATACAGTGTTTCCAGTAGAAAAGGGTTTAATGGACCTGCAGGTAGTGTTTAATAACTAAGAATGTAAGTTAAATTGACCATCTGTTACATGTCTTAGCTACTTGGTGCAGTGGCATGTGGGCTGGTAGAGAAATTTCACACTTGTTTTGGTTCAGATTGTTCTAATTGTTTCTTTTCCATGCAAAGCATGAAAAGGCTCTAGCAATTAAGCGAATGCCTTCTCTAAATTAAATGTAAACCCAGAGACTTAATGGAACTAAATCCCAAAGTACATTCACTTGTCTTCAGTGCAATGCTTTGAAGGGATGGCCTATGACTTCATAACTGAGTTGAAACAGGACCTCATTGCAAATGATGCCTCTGAGGTGCCTACTGAGTTGCCTTTGACTCATTCATTTGCATTGGTTATGATATCCAAGTTTGTCCTTGGATAGTTGCATAATAAGCTGCACAGTTTTTAAAAATCCTGGTGATTTGCTTTCAAAAGGGGTTTTTTTTGAGCTGTGTTTTAGGTCACAGGGCTAACTAGAGCTTGTCAGGAAAAAATTAGAAGCGAGTGGAATTTAGAAGAATTTTGTCCATATACAAAATATGGCAAAGAAGGTGTTAATTTTAGAGGTTCTAAATAGTTAGGAAGCTGTACTGTCCCTTGGCAACTCTGTATTCCTTGATGGACAGCAGAAAGGTTACACCGTATGCTAATGGAATAAATAGCATTTCCTCATTATGAGAAGCTGTAGCATCTCAGTGTCAGTTAATTTTAAAAATGTCCAGACTGAAGTCATGCACCGTAAGTGAGAGTCCTCTTGAGAAGGTGATTGCTAACTGTTGTACAAGAGCACTTTCTAAAAATCGAAGCTGCTTCAGGGGTCAACATGTTAGTTTAAAACTGCCCTCAAGCTGACATTTGTTGAAGGGGAAGTCAATGTTTTAGCTACAAAATCTTGTTGAAAGTGTTGTAATCAAAAGAGTGTTCGCTTCTTCTGTGTACCTAGAATTAAATTGAAACCTGTCCATATAGTTACATACATACATGTGTGTGTGTTTGTGTATGTGCCTGTGTGCTTTAAACATAGTTTATCTTATCTGGTATTGAGCCAGAGCTGCTAATTATGCAAACACATGCAAATGAACTGTATAAGGGAGTGGTATGTACAGAAGCTAGCCTTGCATAAGTATGAGTTTAAGTTTCAGTTATCTGGGGTTTTTTTAACTATATGGTTTAAAATGCTTTTTATCTGTGTATCAAATTAATTTAAAGTCGTCTGTATTTGCTTCAGAAACACCAAATTTGCAAAAAGGGATAGCATGTTCCTGGCTTTGGGTGAACAAAATAAAAGTATTCTTCATTTAAAGATGTCAGTTACTACCACAGCAATGTATCTATGTGGTGAGTGTCAGAAGTTGTAATCTTTTGCTGCCTTGATACGTAGCTTTAGAAGTACAGTGAACCCTCAGGGTTTCACGGGTCTTTGGGTCCGAGTTCCTTCTGCGAAGCCCACGAACCACAAAGATAGCGAACTTGTGAATATGCAATTAAGCCCCGCCCATCACCCCACCCCCCCTCAGCTCCAGAGTGCTGCACAGCCTTCCCGGGACTGCCCCATGTCCTGAGCTAGCTAAGGAGGCCTAAGGGAGTAGCTTCTGCCCAATCCCTTGCAGAGATTCCTGCCTTTTGCCACCATACTGACCTGGGCCTTATCAGAGGGTATCTGTGTCTTTAACGTCAACTCAACTGGATAAACACAGTGGGCAGGCTCAAGTTACCATGGCAGTGGGGATCCCAACACCACGGCTGTGACTGAGAGGGAGCAAGCAGTCCGTCCTGGGACTGGTAACCATGGTGGGGCAAGCCGGGGCAGCCTGGGTTGGGACGGCACCAGGACAGGTGAGAATGTGCTGCTGCCTGCCCACCCCTGCCACTGCCAGCCTGTCCCGGGACCGGTAGCTGTGGTAACCCTTCCTTGCCTGGCTCATGGCTTATTTACATATCCATGAGCTTATTTATACAGAGCTTGGCCGGGCATATCAATCTGGTTGTTGCATTGGCTTCTTCATGTGGTCTCTTGGTTGTTGCATTGGCTGCTTTGTCTGGGAGTTTTTTTGGAGTTGTTTTGTTTGATGGGGTTTTATTTTCCCTGGGAATGCAATGGAACTGGCTGGCCCTGCTCCCTCCCCTGCTCTGCAGCGGTGCCACCCACCCTATACAGGCAAGTGTGCTGCTTCTCCCTGCAGAGTGGTGTGGCCATGGCTCTGGCCATGCTCTGCCCCCCTGCAGGGTCTGATGATGCCATGCTTGCAGCGTCCCTGCAGTGGCTGACAAGGATGCCAAGCAGAGCTTCTGATGCGGCCACGGGCACTGCCGCCGCAGCCACCCTCCCTGACTCCGCTGCCAGGTGGCGGCTGCAGCCAGGGGCAGCTGTAGCTGTGTCCCCAGCAACTGGTGCTGCCCAGCAGTACGTAGCTGCGGCCAAGATACGCATGGCACCCAGTGCTAGGGAGCCGCAGGAAAAGCGCTCCCCCTGCGCTGCCCTGTTCGCCTCAACAGGGACTGTGCCAGAAGCTGAATTGTGTTGCCAGGCAGTCCCAGCTCCTGGGGCAGCACACACAGTCATGTGAGCTGTAATTTAAGCAGACTGCCCTGGGGGGGGAAACGGGGCTTTAACCCTGTGCCGTGGGTTTTCCCTGCAGCCTCACCAGAGAGATTGATGCAGTTTGTAAAGCATAGATAAGAGAAGCATACCTCCCGACCCCCCAGTGACTGGCCAACCGCCTCATAGTGCTGGGGGTGACTGCACCAGGTTTACTGCACCGCCACTGCGCATCAGCAAGCACCAAAGGGTTTGTAGCCCTGATGTGGTGTAGAAGCAAGCGCTGGGAACCTCCCATGGGCGGCCCGAGATGGTGGTGGGCAAGCGCTTGTCTGCCAGAGCCCCTAGACATGGCGAGCAGGGCGGCGCTGACACACTGAGCAATCTCGGGCTGAGGAGGGCAGTGCAACATGTGGAACTCATTTACATATTCATGAGCTCATTCACATATTCCTGGGCTGTCTTCCTTTACTGTGTTATCTGCGCATGCGCGCACCCCCACTTTTTGCTGAAAAATGAATCGCGTAGTTTTGAAACCACAATGGTGTGAACTGCGAATGGCCAGGGATTTACTGAACTGAATTCTGTCTACTGTGCATTATGTAGTGAAATGTCCTCCAAGCAGTGTAGGGCAGCTGTGCTACTAGATAACCACTGACTGTGGGTAGTGTGAAGTGTTGGCCTTGTCTGATTCTAAGGGGGAGCTGACATGGTGTTTCCAGATGAGCTGATGACTGTATTAGGCATAATAAAATCACCTCCTTCCTGAAGGAGGAATAGAGAATTTTTCTACAGGTTCAAAGTATGCACAAGTTCGGCGAGTTGGGAAGACCATACTGCATTTCCTAAGCTGAACTATGATGGTGCATTTGTTCAGTTACCTATTTTGTCTTCTGACTGAGCAGAATTTTAGTGCAAAAGCACCTTGAATTTATAAGATTTAAAATATTTAAAGAACAAGAATGCTTATCAAGAATCTTAGGTAACATCTATCAATCCTTTATTTTGAATTCTGTTTTTTTGGAAGTGATAGGAACAAATTCTCAGGTGTACCTTCCAAAACAATGAACAGTCATAAAGTTCTCCGTGTTTATTTGAATGTCTTTTTTGTCATGCAATAGGGAAAATACTTGCAAATGGCACAAGCAGTATCCTATATAGTTGCTGTTGCACACAGTAGTGTTTGTTAGTTATAGATGATACAGAGAAACCACATGTATTCATGGTTTGCATATTGTATTCAATTAGTTGTGGTTGGATTTTCAGCGAGTTGTGCGACCACATATGCATGTGCATAACACCCCGAACACTGGATTCCTCGGCTGGGAGGCACCAAAAGGCACTTCCTCCACTGTAGTGAGGTTCAGCAGTGCAAGCCAGGGCTCCCAGAACTTCCCTCCAGACATACTTAGTGGAGGGTATGTGCCTATGGGCAGGGTGTAATTGAATATTCATGGGTTCGGTATCTTCACAGATTGCATAACTCGCGGGACCTGCCCAAACCCGTCCCCCTGTGGCTTCTGGGGGCACTCTGTATTTGCAATCTGTGTCTGTGGAGTGATATCTCTTCTAAGCCACAGTCTTGGGTGTATGGAGAGAAGTATTTATTTCCCAGTTCACCAAATTCAGCTTGAAATGCACTGCAGTTTGTAGTAAGAGATGAAAGCATTTAACATTTTTAAATCTTTGTTTTACATCTGTTGATTTTGCAACAGTCTGCCAAAGCAGGGTTTTGTGCTTTGAAACCTCTGTCGTGGTCCTCTACATTCTTGATTCCATTTAAGAAATGTCATCTTTCTCATCTGTCACCAGGATTCCTACTACTAGTGTGATGAATATTTGGGTGGTTAACAAAAGCTTGTTAGCCTTACTGTTTCCCTTACTTGAATTTTTAGTTTTGTGTTAGGCCGGTTGCCATTACATTTCACCAAATCTGAAGGTTAACAATTCTAAAATTCCTGTCACCACTGAAGAACAAATATCCTGTATTCTTTTGGTCCTGAAGTTTTTTTCCAGGAAACAGAATTTATAACTTGAGTGCCATCCAGCACTGGACTCTGCGGTATGGTAATGAATACAGGCATATTCAAGAGATTATTCTCTTGTTTTCACTACGAGCTGCTTGTAGTAGCTTGCTTCCCATATGTTTCCTCATGGTTTGGACAGTCCAGGAATTTTTAAAGAAGTAAAATGATTTTAGAGTTAAGGAACTGAGATAGGTATCTTGGGTTCTGCTGCAAACTTCACAGTTACATCTCTTAATTTCCACTACTTTGCCATAATTGTTTAAAAATGCTTTTTGTTGGCTGTGTCTGTTAGACTTTGCATTGGTGCCTGGGACATACCTTTTGGATCTTTCTATTCTGACTTCCATCACGTAACATAGGAATGTGTGTTGAGGTTAGATAAATAAAATAGTTCTGGTAACTGAAGTACTACACCATAAGCAGTGACAAAGTGCTTGGGTATTCCAGCTTGACAATTAAATGAGGTTTATAACTCTTGTGGACATGGAAAGAATAGGGAAGTTGTTCTCACAGTTCTGGATATAAGGAAAATAAAAAGCAAATGTTTACCATAATGCTTCTAAACCTAAAGAAATATGTTTTTTCCAGATTCAGCGTAGTTAAATAATTGTGACTTTATTTTTAGAAAAATGGGCAATGCTTTCTAAAGCAACCGCAACAATAGCACGCTTCTGAGAAACAACACCTAAGTCTTGAGCCTTGTACACAAAATAGTTCTGAACATATGCAGTGAATCCTCCCTGTATCGCGACTTCTCCTTCATGACCTTGCCCATTTGCGAAGCAATTTTTTCGCAGTCCGACTTCTGGGGTCTGTGAGGTTACTCAGAGCACGCATGCGCTGTGCCTGTGCTTTGCTGAGGGGCGGTGCTGGCTCTCCTTCTGAGGTAGGATGCAGCAGCCCCGGTGGCCCGAGATGCCATGCTGGGACGCGGTGGGCACGCACATCGGGGTTGGGGTGGGGGAGCCGTGGCACGGGATTTGGGCTGTTGGAGCACGGCCACAGCAGCCTGGAAAAGCCAACAGATTCTCAGGGGGTGGGGGGGTGTCTCCTGAGTCAGAGGGGGCTCAGAAATGGTTTCCTTTGCTTCCCCGTGCTCAGCGAGTCAGAGGGGAGGAGCAGAAAAGTGCCCAAAGCCCTGTGGAGTTCCAGGGGGTGGAGCAATGGGTGTGGCCTGCATGTATATTAACGACCTGCAGTTCTTTGCGAGATTAATATTTTGCGATGCCTTTGGCCTGTCCCTTTCCTCGCGATGGAGGAGGTATAACTGTATATTAGTTTTAATATGATAAATGGAGGGCAAATCATGAAGACTTTTATTATGGGTTTTGTGGACAAGCAAATAGGAGTAATGGAAAAAATAAGCTGATATTCTTGCTTGGCTGTTATTTAGTTACGCTGTCTTTCCATTATCAAGCTCCTTCAGCTGGTATTTGAAGTTGTTTATTAGTGTGCCCAGCCAGCCATGTATTCAGTGCTTTAAAAACACAGTCTGAAAGCTTGATCTGCTTAGTTCCACTGTATCAGTATTCCTGTTTTTGAAAACACTTCACTGCATCTCTTCACTTTGTGCATATAGGGATTCAAGATAATTTCTGAAGTGTATATTTATTCTTAAAGCTTTTTCTACTGTCTCCTGACAATATGGAGCACTAGGAAGAAAACAAAATTCCACATCCTTGTATTCCACATCCTTGTAAGAATTGCCTAATCTAAAAGGAAGGGTAGAAAATCACGTAACCTCTCAGAAGCTGTGGAGCTCACTGCTGAAATTTCTCCGGGTGTTCTTTTGGTTGAACAGATGACAGGATACAGGTTTCTCAGCAGACAATGAAATGACACTATGATTATGTTCAATTTCTTTATACTGAAGATAAAACTATCCTCTAGAGATAAGATATGATATTTCAGGCTATAGTAAACCCTCACATTTCACAGGGGTTTGAGTCTTCTCAAGCCCCACAAAGCCCAGATTCTGCCAAGATAGATGGCTCATGAATATGCAAATAAGCCATTCCTGTTGCCCTGCCCCCCTCAGCCTCAGATCACTGGGAGGCATTCCTGGCACTCTTCCATGGCCTCTGATGGCACAGGGGAGCGAAAGGAATCTCTTCTGACCCCACCCCTGGAGTCTGTGGGCTCAGCGGGAGCCACAACCCACCAGGACTACTGGGACAGTGAGGGCGCTGTGTTTGTTCCCTGGAGTTGCCCATAACAGGGCTGCTGGGGGGTCTCTCCACCCTGGGACTTGCTGTGCCCACCACCCATGTGTACTGGGAGCAGGGTGTCCCCTTATACCCTGAGAGTGGGTGGAGATACGGTGCTGAAAAGTGTTTAAACCTTGGGGTTTCAGGACTCGGTGCTGTTGCCGGGGAGGGCAAGAGCTTGTGGCAGCTCCCGGCAGGATGCTCGCTGTCTGTGTTCAAAGCTATGTTAGGGTTAAGAATTAGGACTGAGCTCCAGTTTGGTTTTCCCCCAAAATATGTCTTGCAACAGTGGCTACAAAAAACTTTTCTACTCTCCTTAGCTTAGCTGTGTCCTCTATTCCAGCATCCCGTCTTGGCTTGTGAACATACCAGCTGTTGCTCAACAGGTCTCATAGCAACTGCACCCGCAGCCATGTTCGCAGATGCAGCTGCATCTACAGCGGCCTTCACCATGCATGCACAAACAGCGCTGGTCGCCCCCTGGGCAGTGCTGGGGGCTCTGACCTCCCTTTCTTCATAACAGCACTCAGTTTCTCCGGAGGTGCAAATGGTTCTAGCAGCTTCGCATGGCAGAGGTTTCTCCTTCTGACCCCCCCTTTCAAGGCTGGCAGAGTGGCAGCCTCACCTGACGTCACAGCAGGGGCAAGGCCATCCCAGCCTGACAGGGCGGGAACATTGCCCACTGGAGTGGGGGAAGCAGTGGGGGGCCAACCCCCTGGAACAGGAGCAGGTGATTCCAGTAGTGGGGCAAGATCAAGGCTTTCAGGATGGAAGCCACATCTCTGCCCCTAATGGCGGAGGCTTTGTCACCTCCTGTCTCTGGCGGAAAAGGTCTCTTTGGCCAAATAACTTTACGAGGTGACAGCGGAGGAGTTTGAGGCTGTGTCTCCCGCAGGCACTGAAGTGGGATTTGTGGCACTGTGATCCTGGCAGTGGTCTCATTTGCAGCAGCAGCCTCACTGCCTGTTCCAGCCCATGCCTGGAAGTCTTGATCCCTGCCCCACTGCTGGGCAGCAGCCACCGTGGCCATGGTGGCACTGCCGCCAGCAGCCATGGTCACGGTGACACTGCCAGTGACTCCGACACTGGCTAACGAGGTCTCGTCACAGCTCCGGAACGAGCAGCTGTGATAAGCCATTGACAACATGTTAAAAACCTGCCATGTAACCTCTCCAGCACTCATAAGGGATGTGCCTCCTCTGTGGCTAGGGTTGACATGTTTTGCATTAGATATCAGGCTGATTTTCAGATTTGAATGAAGATGTAAGCCCCAAGGTGGCAGACAATAAAGGAATTGGCGAGAAATGTGAAATGTGTTTAAACCTGGGGGATGCAGAAGCCACTAGCACCACCACAAGCTGCCAAAGTCCCAGCGGCTTCCGCCAGGGCCGATGTGAGCTGTCAAACTCCCAGTGGCTGGCACTGGTGAGCCAGTGCTGATGACACGTTCTTACATATTTTTGACCCTTGTTGGCAATTGACGTGCCTCTGGAGCAGGAGAGTTTAATGTATAAGTTTGGGGGTTTTTTAGATAGAAGTGTTGTCTCCTCTAAACCTTTCTAAAACATTGTCTCTCGTATATTTAGCAAAGATAGGCATGGTTACAAAGAAAGGAAAGCTATCTTTTAGCTAAAAAAAATGGAAAAGGAGGCTGTGTGGCTGTTTTTAGTATGTTTATTGCAAATACTTAACTGTGTCAGAGAGACAGCAGTACTTGCTCGTGGTTTATTTTCTAAATAAAAAGTATATTGAAAGACTTAATCTGAGATTGCCCTACCAAAAGATATTCTAAATATTACCAAAATTCCAATGACCAATATTCTGAAGTTTTGCTGTTAGGAAATTGTGTGAGCTGCACATAGGGCAGGGGAAAGGTCAAAGGTGTTGACATACTATCTCGCAGTGTGGCACCATTTGTGGATATTAGAATATGCCTCTGTAGGTAGAGGGTGCCATTTAAGAAATTTTCCATGAAGTTACTGAAGCAAAGGTAACTGAGTTACTGGATTTTGCAGCCATTTTCAGATAACAAGAGCACAACTGCTCTGAAAACTTATCACTGCTTACTCTACAGATGCATGACACTAAAGCCAGAGTTTCAACTACATTTCTTCTGCAATTGATATGGTTTGGAGGCCATGGTTGTTTGTTTCCTCCTCAGTATTGCCCTCCCAGTTCTGTTGTGTAAATTGGGCTGGGAGCTATGTGATGCTGGCCAGAGTCAAAAAAATTGACAACAAAAATGTGCTTGTTCTGATATGTGTGGTTCTTTGGGATGAGAAGAGGTGGTTGTTTTTTCCTCCAAATTCAGATCAGCTTCCTGATGCAGTTCATCACACTGGTGTAGGACGGTCGCCTGAGGAACATGCAGGGAGAGCTGCTTAAACTGTTGCAGCTGTTGGAAGAAATGTTTTCTGAACTTTGGCATGTTTATCTCTTCAAGATGACATTTTTAAGTGATGCAGTCATCTTGTTTTGGATACAATTTTGTTGGGAAGTACTTGGGGTATTTTTGCATTGGACAAAATATCAGACTTCTGGCTCATGCAGATAGTAGGGTGGGATAAGTTTAGGGGTTTTTTTTCCAGTTTGAGGAATAAAATCGTCATCAACTAGAGATCAGATGAACTGTATTAGAAAAATGACTTTTTAAAACTGAAGGGAGATTTAGTTTTGCTAAGACTAAAACTGGTTTTTGTTATTGCAGGAGTACATACTGCATTATTTTTTTTTAATTTTACATAAGAGGGGAGGATAACAAGGCTCACCATTAACTGCTCAATACTAAAACTTCAGGGAATGCTGTCTAATTAATACCATTCTAATATTTGGGGACTTGTAGACTTCTTTCTAGCTTTTAGTGTACAGAAGCTGACGGAGAAGGCCTAGAAGGAGAGAACAGTGGATTTACAGGTCACTTCAGGTTTGTGTGTTCTCTGTTGGGAAATGTCAGATCACAGAAAACAGACAGCCTGACGTTTCCTGTATTTTAGTTATTGCAAGGGATTCATGGACTTGAAATTTCATTACTCCGCAGTAAGAAGCATGGTCTCAGTGCCACAGAAAGTTGCTTAGAAAGCTAATTAAAATGATGATTACCCTTTATACAAGATCAGTAACAGTGTCATTTGGTCTTTTGGCCACCACAAAGGTGGAATCCCGCAGAAATGTTACAGAAGACTTTGAATTTGTGATTTCTTTGGAATATTTGAAGCGCTTTGTAATATCCCAGGTATACTTTCTGCAGTCTTGCCTCTCCATGTTCTCTTTTGTTTGCAGCTCTCCTTGTATGTTAGAACTGCAGCTCTGCCTTGTTTGGGTTGCTGGTTATTATTGTGCTTTGAATAGATAAAGATTTGGATTTCTTTTCTTATTTACTTGTGTAGTAAGGTTTTGGGATTTTTGTTTATGTTTTGGAGGTTTTTTAATGATTGCAGGTCTCTCTCCTTATTTCCCGATGCCAGTAGTTGGCATAAGTCAATATACTGGTATGCTCTTCTGTCAGTAATTGCAATAGGTCTGACAGTGGCCGAGTTTGCTTTTTGGAATGGTCACAATGTGAGAGAGAGATTATAATTTCTATTACAGCCACGTTCTGAAGTGTCTGAAGAAAACATGATACGGTGGCAGTGTTATTAATATGAAAATCTCCTTTTAACTCAAGCAAGTCTGTGACATGCTCTGTCCAGGGAAATTACAGATTTGTACAAAAGCATTTACTTTGCAAAGGAGTGGGGACAGTTTTTGTGCTGGAGCAACAAGGTTAAATAAAATGACTTGTGGAATTAAAGGCTGCCATCTCCTTGAAGAAGTGCATCTTGTTTTCCCTCTCCCAACCTTTACAAAGCCTTACATTGTCCAGATTGCTGTGGGTGCCTTTGTTAAATGAGCTTTGCATTTCTCAGTTAATTTTCTGCCAGTATCACTTTAGGCTGACGGCTGTGGGTGTTTGTGTATCCATTAAGCACACTGCCAGGACATGTCCACCACTTGCCACCTTGCCCATTAAACGTCTGTCAGCAGGTTTGCAGAGTTGCTTTCCTGCTTTGCATTAATTGCTGCAACTCAGTAGATGCAGTGAGAAGCACCCATAAACAGAGAAACACAGTTCGCCTTGAAATTTCTAAAGGTAAATAGAAATGCCATGAGCAGTTAAGTCTTTTTTCACATTCAGTCATATTAATATGATTAACAGGAAAGATGTGTCACTTCTTTTTAAACTTTTTTCAATTAACCTTTCTCCTGGTGCTCTGACCTCCATAAATATAAATAAAAGAAAAATAAAAGAAAATAATGCAAATCTAAACAAGTGTATGTCAGCAGATTCTTCCATGAGACTGTCTTGTTGAAGTTGTATATAATCCCATGCTGAGATTTACAATTGGTTCTGAAATGAAAATCTGTTAGAATCAGATCAAACATTATCCTAGCTGAGATAAGTAGTGCAGGGAAGATTAATGATTTGTCCATGAAAGTCATCAGTGTGTAGATGAGTTACTGGTTTAAGGCTTTTCAAGAGATCTATTAAAATGCAGAAGGAGTATTAGCTTAATTTGTTGGGCTGCAGCTTGTTTGCTGCATATTAATATAGTGTATTTTTTCAGAATAGGCAATTCTGATTATAGTTCTTAAGAATCTTTTTTTGGGTGAAAATTCCTTTGTACTACTTGAAGCAGTAAAAGCAGTAGTAAATAATTAAGGACTGAAGCAGTAGTTTTGTATATTCAGCCTCTTACTAAAACATTGCTTTGGAAATCTGCTGGCAAACATGTAGAAAGCCAATGGAAGACATAGGAAAACTTAAGTGTAGTGACTGGGGGCATGAAGTTGAATCTGAAGATTCAGTGTCTCTCAGAAGTTCCTGTGAGGCTTTACACGGGGAAGCTGTGAGTTTCTGTGGGGCTGTGAGAGAGCCCTATGCCCAGCGACTTCAAACTTTAATTAAATTTGAATTTGAGTTAACATTCCTGAGCATCCTTTGTAGGTGAATTTTGAGAACAAATTGCTGTGTTGTTGAGTTTACAAGCTAATTTGATGTGGCCAGCATACGGAAAAAGCTGAAAGAAACGGGTGACTTGTGTAACATCACCCAGAGCACCAGTGGTGAGAAGCAGAGTAGCTCCCCCGAACTTTGATACAAATAGGTATCCTCTATCCTGGATGGCTGGGTGTTCTGAAAGTGACTAAAAGTTCTTCTATTCATTTAACATTCTCTGTCTTAAACTCTGCAGGACCATGAATTTTTCACCCAATGCTGTGCTCTTCAGAATCTTTGGGGTTTATACTTGTTGAGTGTCATTGAATTGGTCTTTTGAGGGTTGTTCAGTGTTGCTTTTCGAGCACCTGCCTGAGGGAACGATCGAGTGATCAGATACCTCTCATGCCAAACCTGCTGGCATTAAGACTTCCTACTGATCGCAGCATATTGGTCAAATAAGCAATTTTTAAAGATGATTAAGATCGTCAGTACCTCCTCTCATAGGAATTTGTGTTCTATGTTTTATCCCTATGCAGTTTTATTTTTACCCGACATCTCTATGCTGTGTACAAATACAGTTATATAAACCTAATTCTGGTTTATAGGTAGGAATAAAAGCCACTTTGTCACCAGATGTGTTCTGTTCCTAATAGTTTCTAGACCACTTTGTGAGAAACGGGCTCACAAAGATTATACTTTTGTAATGTAGTTTATTATGAAGCAAAAGCAAGCAGCACTGGGCGCGTCTCAGGAGGTTTTCCCAAGGCAGAGGCACAAAGTGCCACAGTAGATGCCACTTTTTATATCCTTCTGAGTATGCTGGGTCAATTATGGGGGAGGGTTTTTTGTTGACATTTGGAGGAAATCAGAAAATGGGATAATTTGCAGTTTTGGGCTTGGTTGTCACAGCTTATCTCATGGCTGGACCGTTGTTGATTCGAGTCTGGATTTCCTGGCGAGAAGTAGTACATGTTTGCGGTCTGGATTCCATGGCTGGCACTCTGGTGGGATGTGGACTCACTAAATTAGTTGTTGATTAACTTCAGCACAGAACTGGTGTCAGCTTAGCGATTCAAGCACCGATCTCCTGTTTTTTTGGAACTAAAATTTATAAAGTTTAAATCAATTGTTCACAAAGACTCAGTTATTCTACAAAAACTACAATATAATTAGACAAACTCATATCCTAACTTTAATGTAGTACTAACATTAAAATATTGCTTAGTGTGTAATATTAACATAAACAATTCATGGGGGCCAAAAACTTATTTCATCCTTCGCAACTTGAAGGCATTCAATAAAATGATATTAATAATCTGACTTAAGTATTTTGAGTTTATTTCTGATCTTTAGTAGTTGTTGCATTTTTGCTCATAAAAAGTTGATGATTATGATAATTAAAAAAAGAAACCAACAGCAACAAAATAAAAAATAACCAAACAAAAACTTCTAAAAATGTGTATGCTTGACTTTTCCTGTTTTGTGCTTCAAGTACTCTTGTAAACCGGTAATGCATAAACTTTCTTGTGGTTTATTATTGCCCCTCAAAATATTTGGAGTGCCTACTGCTTCATGTTGTCCAGCATTAGTTAAAATTCAGTCAGCTCTAAGATGCCTTTGAAAACATTTTATCCAGGCTTCTTTACCATGTGTCACTCTGTATTTTGATAATTTTTTGACAGTGCTGGAAAAGTACGATATTTTGATGCTGACAACTCCCTTGTTCTTTTGCCAGGGGGAAAAATCCTGTGCAGGCTATGGAAGTGATTGTTTGAAAGGTTTGGGGGAAGGGATGGGACAGGGCAGGTGAAAGGGTATGTTACATGTTAGGAGGGGTAAAAAACGTACTTTGCATATGTAGAAGAATGAGGAGAGTTTTCATTGTTCCTGAGGGAGCTCTGTGGAAGATTTTGGGGAACAATTTGCCTCCTTTGTTTCACCTATCTGATTTCTGCAGTAAAAAAACCTATTCTGTTACTCCAGAGATCTGTCAGCAATAATGTCAGTGCCATGTCTAGCAGAACACCTTTAAAGCTGGGTGTTTCGAATATGATCCCAACAGGTTTGGAAGCCATATGAAAAGTAAAGGTCTGTGTATTCTGCAGCAGCCTCTGGGTTTTGAGCAGATGTGCCAACATGTGTCCTCAGCTGAGTTTCAGTGTATGCTTAGAATTCATACACGCAATAAAAACCAGGACTGTTTTCCAATGAGAAGGGAAAAATTTTTCTGGCAGGAGAAAAGGACAGCCATGGTAACTGTTCTTTCCTATTGATGAAGTCCATTAGTGGACATCAAAAGCAGAGCTCTTTTAAGTGCAATCAAATTGTCCATTAGGAATCAAAAAGTCAAATTTTCAAAAACAACTTTTAGGTTTCTTTACATGGAAGATGGTAGTTTTGGGTTTTTTTTATTTTATTTTTAATGTGGAAATCTGTAGTTATATGCATTCACTAATTATCTAGGCACCAAAGACTTTAAAGTAATGTTAAAAAGAAAGAAATGGAAGTAGGAAAATAAAAGAATCTGAAGATGTGGAATTAGTTTGGAATTTCCCGTAAATGACTTCACTACCCTGAACAAAATTATGTAGTTTTTCTACTGTGTCTGATTTGGAAAATGTATATTTATGAGGAATCAGTACCATTTAAATAGCCGAGATAAAAATTCAGGTCAGGGCACTAACTAAATGTGGTTCTTGCACTACATGTTAAACTGTTTCAACAAGCAGGAAAAAATAGTTTTAGCATTTTCTTTTATTCAAGGCTTTTGCTCCTGGCCCTGTAAACTGAGGGTTGATATTTATTCAGCTACATGGAGATTACATTATATGTTCAGAATTTCATTGTGGCGTGAAGGAACTTTTGAACTCTGGAAGCTTTGAGCAAGAGAAGTTAATTAAGAGTGTACCACTTAAGTAGAAATAGTAAACCATCAAATCACAAATATGTTAATCTAAGAACTTTGAGATACTAGCACTGGGAAGCAAGCTACTTCACAAGTACAAGGACTTGTTCCATATTGAAAGGATACTAGTTCAGGTTAAGCCTAAATCAGGTGGTTGTAACTGAAATCTGCTGAATGTTTAACTGATGTCTGACACAGATACATGAATTTACTGAGTGCAACTCAGAAATTGATTGTCAGATCCTGAAGTATTGACATCAGGTATCAGACATGATCAGTAACTTGCTGGTTCTGAGAATTTTATCAGTAGAATTGCAATACTTGTGTGTTTTTCAAATTTAGTTTTTTTCCCCTTTCCTCCTTTTTCCTCAGACAATAACTCAGTAAGTGCTGTGAATGTTATGTTGTGCTATATGTAAACATCAAAAGATGTTCTGAAGAGTTAAGTTGCTCTCAATTAAAAAAATATGACATATCAATGAACGTTCTTCACAGCTGTCTGCTTTGGGAATATTTATACAAAAGACTGCTCTTAGTGGGAGACTGTACAACCACTACAAGAAACCAGAGGGGAAAGTTTCTTAATCAGTGAAAGCAAGATGTCATGAAGTCAGCAAAAATAATTCAAGTGGTACAAGTTTCTGAAGCCAAATGCAAGTTGCCACTCTTTTGTGCTTCTCCATTGCTCTTGCTTCTTTTCACTTCTGAGAAAATTCAGGTTTTGCATTGGGGTATGAACTTGTGCTTTAAAAAGGGCAGAGTAACATCTCATAATTCTAGCTCATGTATTTACTGAGAGTATGGTTTGGTGGTGTGCTGTGTATTACCGTGTCTGATAATAACTGCCTGTCATGATACTCGCTGAAAATAACTTGATGGTTTGGGGGTTTGAGGGTTTTTTTTGTCATTTTCTTTATTTTCTTTGTCTTGTCTTCTACAATATGTTGATTAGGAGAAGCAATGTTATCCTAGCTAGAGAATACAGTAATTGTTACTTTCTTGCTCAGTAAAGCCCTAATTAGTGTGAATGAGCATGAAAAATAGATACTAAACTGCAGTAGATAAAGGTAATACTGTGCCACAAGAGAAAAGCTTACTTCATTGTGACCAAATTTAGCATATTTAAAGTATTAAGAGGATTAAATGGGTGAATTAAATAGTTTTACTCTCATGCACCATTTGCATTTGAAAAGGGGAGCTATGTGGTAGGGTTTAGACAACAAAATGGGTCCCAGCCTGCTCAAAGTCACTGCAGGGACTACAGAAATGCTAATGGACCTACTGGATTTCCTCACAAAACTTTTTCGAGAGCAACAGACATCTTAAGTAACCTAGGACTGAGTGCTTTCTTAAAGATGACAAATAATTATTTTTCTAAATGCAGTACATAAATTGTATGCTGTTATTGCAGTGTCTCATTCTGAGGCCCATTCTGATTTTTATTTTCCAATAAGGTTACTTTCAGGTGTATGATACCTAAAGAGCATCTTTTTGCTTATGGTAATCATTCTGTTTATTCTCTTTTCAAGCATTATATTTATTTGCTGAATAAAATATCAAATACATTTTGGTTGCACATACAGTTTTAGTTAGATAAAATATGTGAAATTGTTGTCGTATTGGCTGCTTTTTCATTTGCATCTATAGATTCTAATCACTTATATTATTCATCTGTCTAGTGTGTTTCTTAGCAAACTGTGAGTTACTCTACTATAGTCTAGATGTTTTCAAGACGTGGCCAGTGTTCCTAATTGGATATGTATATGTTCTAGTGTTCTTTACTTTTGTGAGCAGAGTTCTAGTTCTTTAGCTTAGATAGTATTTTCAGAAATCTATTGTTTGCCGCTGGATGCAGACTAGATGTTGGGTTTTGCCTAAAAAAGTCATGTAACCTCTTAAAAAATTTTAGAAATTCCTAGCTGTGGACTTTCTGCTTCTGACTCCTTCTGGAAAACTGGTCAGGTACAGGTCCTGAGGAACTTCAGGGTATCAGTGATAGATCCATGACATAACATGCTACAGGGAGTTATCTTGTGGAAAATCGTAAAACTTCCTAAGCAAGACAAAAATCCGCAGAGTAGTTGTACTTTGGCAGTTTTGAATCAGTTTCATTTGAATTTCAATTCAGCAATAATCTTGTATTAACATAAAGAGGATGTGCTACCAACTTCTGTTTTTAAAAGCAGATGTCTTTGAAGATATTTTAGTGCTAACCAGGCATCCAGGTGGAAAGCTACAGCTTTCTCTTCTTTGCCACATGAGATTTGATGAAAGCCTTTCAGTGCACTGTCATTGAAAAGGTAAAGAAGATAATAGAAACTACCTTCTCAGATTTGGAATAACAGGCTAAGATTTATTTGCCTAAGGAAACTATGAAAATTAGTTGAGAATAGCAGAAGGATAGCTCTGTACCCTGCCTGAACATCCTTCCATGTACAGTCAACCCTCTCTGCTTCGTGGTTCCCCATTTGTGTATTCACTTCTTCGCGGTATGATTTTTCCACAATTGAGTAGGTTTGTTTCACGAGGCATTCACAACTGCGCCTGCACAAGCTGACAGTCATGAATATTCTAAATAGACAGTCATGAATATTCAAATTAACCCCGCACACCATGCCTGCTGGCGCACTGCTCTGCTCACACAGCGCCTATCCCATTCCGCACAGAGCGAGGAAGCTGCAGTCTGCCTGTGCCCAGTGCACTCTACTCTGCTTGGACCAAGGAGGCTGCGGCAGGTCCCCTGGTGCTGCACCCGCCCCACTCCAGTCGGAGTGAGGAGGCTGTGGCAGGTTGGCCAATGCTGCGCCGTCTTCGCTTGGAGCGGTGAGGTTGTGCCAGGTTCACTTGCACCTCGCCTGCCCCGCTCTGCTCAGGGTCAGAAGGTTGCAGCTGGTCCGCTGGCACCACAGCGGCCCTGCGCTCGCCCTGATCCGCTCGGAGTAAAGAGGCTGCAGTCCACCCACATCCCTCCCGGGGATCATTTGCACAGTTATGAAAGATTGACACACTCGTGGGGTAGACACGGTGTCTGAGACTTTCTTGGGGTAGAGTGTGGTGAGACCAGGTCTACCCACCCGGAGAGACGCCAGGACAGCACCTCAGGCAGTGTCATTCCAGTGCCAGCTTTCCTGGCCGAGTGGAAAAGGGTTTTTCCCCAGCACAGGGTAGCTGTGGGTGCAGGGAAGAGCCCACACAAACACCGATACACAGCGGGGCTGTGCCAACACAACCCCAGTGCAGGAGGAGAGGAGCGGGCGCCTCAGGCAGCGTCATCCCAGCACCAGCTTCCCCACCCAAGCAGAAAAGGAGTTCTTCTCAGTGTGGGGCGGCCGCGGGCACTGGGAAGAGCCCACACAAACACCAACACGCAGTGGGGTGGTGCTGAAACAGCTCTAGAGCGAGAAGGGGCTGAGCTTTCTTTCAGAAGTCATTTTTAAAAATATGTTTTTTGTCTGGAAGAGTTAAGATGATTAAGCCAGATGTAAGTGGCAAATTTTACAATTTGCAAACAAAATGGCTAATTTCAGAATTTTCACTTTAATTGATTTTGTGTCATTGAGTTCTTCACAGTTTACTCCTGTCTGTGGTCTTTCTTAGCTGATTTCTGTTATTCTTTCCTCAGCTCCATTCTTGTTAGTGTTGCTTGCTCTCTTCAGACTGTTTCCTTTGCACAAGTGAGTAATCCCTAAATAACTAATGGAATGAAAGCCAGCCCCCTGTCATCAATAGTGGCCAAGGTGCCAGGCCAAGCAAATAGGTCAAACTGTTCTCAAAATTACTAAAAATACTCACCAGAAAACCTGTTCCTAAGTTTGAAATGAATGTAGGCTTCCTGACTTGTCATGCATCTCCAGCATGAAATTGGGCAAGTGGCTTAATTTTTCTCCGTACACAGCTTTTCCCTATCTCTAAAGGCAGTTGGATACACTTACAGAGTAGCTATGAAAATACAGCGAACAACACTGAGACTATTTTTGATAATACTGAAAAAATTGCTCAACAGTAAATTGAAACTTAACCTTCAGTCATATAGCATGGGACATTTTTCACTCTAAATGATGTGCTGTTCAGTGTAAAGCGGCTTGAAATAATTCAGTCGAACATACTACAGAAGCTTGGATTTCATTTCCTACCCTCGCCACTGTGGTCTCTTCTGGGCTACTAGGGTTTTTTTTTTGTCTCTGTTCTTAAAAATTCTTTTAAATGTATGCAAATTTAAATCTACTAATTCAAGTAGCATGACAAGCAGAACTTTGTTTGGTGGTAATTTAATACAGCAAAATGCAACTCAGGACAGACTACGCAAAGCAGAGGTATCATAGCTGTTAGTGTAAATGTCCGAAGACCATAAAAATGAGTGTTCTTCCTTAAATTAAATATGAGGTCCTGAAATCTTGTAATTGAAAGTTGAGCTGTAATCACACCGTTTATCTCAGATGCAGCTGACGCACTCTAATACAGCCTGGGGAACTTGGAAATGAAGGAATAAGCAGGAAGCCAAAACAGTGTTGCAGTCAAGATTGAGTTATGTTCTGATATGGGAACTGGAGGAGATTATAAATTGAAGTCCTGGTGTGTGTTGCAGAGGTCACAAATTAATTAGCAAGGGAGCATGTTGATGGAATGGACTATATGGGTTTCATATGAGAGTGTTTGTAGTGGTATTGTGTCACTATGGTCCTACTATATGATGATGAGAATAAAATCTATCCTTCAGAAGAGTAACTTCTGAAGTTGTTTGCCTCAGAGGTATTTTAGTGTACAGACAATTAGGCAGCATTGAAATGGTGCCTTACAGCATTTTAGATGAGGAAGAACAGTGGAAAGTTGGCCAGAGAGTATTACATGTTAGATTTACTGTCATTGTTTCCAAGCAAAATCCGTTTCATAGGGGAAAATTTACTCATCCTATTTTCTTAGATATATTTCTGCTTTTCCAGCAAGGTCAAATTTAATGTTGGAAATTCTCCTGATATTAGTTACCATCTTATGTTCTTAGAGTGAAGAACTTGCAGACCTTCATTAGAATTAGCCAATGCAATGGATGATGGGTTTCTTTTCCTGAATACTGGAGTTAGTGGAGTCTGTATTGGAAGCGATACACACAGGAAAACCTAATTCATCTGCATTTCTGTTTGCCATTGCCTTGAGTCTCACAGGTATTAGCTGTTCCACTCTGTAGGAAACATTTCTCGTAATTTTTTTCCCCCGCAAGATCAAGGGATTTGTTTTTATACTTACGCAGAATTAGGTGAAACCATTGGTTTCAAGGCAAGGCTGGATTGGGCCATAATTTTCCCCCATACGTAACTGAGTTGCCCACTGTAGTCCATAGAAGTGAGTATTTCATGTGCAGTTCAGGCCCTGTATATGGCATTAGTCTTTTCCTCACGTAGGTGATCTGAGTCGTTTTCCAGAGATGTCTTTTTCTGTGCACTCGAACTTGTGCCAAAGTTAAATGCTTGCAGTGAGACATTTTTTGTACCACTCCTTTATCTTTTAGGAAACTGCACTACAGATTTATACAGCAGAATTTACCAAAAGTGAAAATGCATGCATTGTGTCTGCAACTCTTTTTCCGCTATTTAGCTTAAAATGTTTATCTTTCAAATTTGATAATATACTGAACTGATTCTGTAGAAGACAGTGAGGTGGTGCCACTCACGTCTGTTTTTTTTTTCCTCCCCAGTCGTATGGAAGATGAATATTTTTATTGTCTTTGTGTCATGGGTCAAAAAGAGGATCAAGGTTTTTGCTGATTGTTTGAGATGGAAATGATGGATGGGTTACCACACTGATTCTGTCAAATAGATAATCAAATTTGCCATATCAGTAATTAGTCTAAAATGGATATACCCAACAAGATACTCTTAAAAGTGTCTTTACAGAAAGAAGGAAGCTTATTGCGTGCCGAAGATGATTGTGGTAGGATTCCATGTGCAGGAAAGGGAGTTTTTGGAAAATGCAGCCTAATGGAACATCTCCCTCTGGTGGTAGACATGACATAGTTTAGTCTGCGCTGTCACACACTGAACTGGAAACTTCAGGGTGAGGATTACCTCTCAGACTGCTATTGGAGAGCTAGTAGAACTTTTAAAAAAGATAATTGAATTGTGTATTTGGTTTTTCTGCCACTGTAGCTCTTTGAGTATGATGGGGGACAGAGCATTGGACTGCTTGACCCACTTTCTTCTGAGTTTGTCAGTTAATTAATGTTTTCTCCTACCCTGCCCTCTTGCTGCTGGGATCCAGTTGCATTTTGCCATTTTTATTGGGCTATAAGGATAAACTCTATAGATGTTGGTGCTTTAAGCAGATAATCAGAACAGCATGCATGAAACAGCTAATACCTTCAGCAATCATTTGGCTCTTTCTGAAAATTTAATTAATCTTTTAGTTTATTCATATTTAGCTGTTTGATCTGAATTTTACGTGCCAGTCCTCAGTTGGTTTCCAAAGCAATGTCTGTAATTACTTGTACTTGAAACACATTTAGCCATCCTAACTGGAGGAGAAAGGATTTTGTAAATTGTTTATTCTTTAGGGTATTAATGCCAAGAAACGGATAATTTCTAAGATTTTTTCCCATAGTCTGTATCAGCAATGGGTTCAGTCTATCAATGATTGATAAATTTGGGGGCATGTGAGCCCCCAAAGAGGGAGAGAATTGGTATTTCTAACCCTGTTTGGGTGTAACAAAGAATGCTTGAAAGAATGCTTTCAAATATTTCTTGAAGGCGTATTGTAGTTCCTTGGTTTTCATGGCCATTACACTTCAGAAAGTGTAACAAACTAACTGAATGTGTGAGAATAACATTTTTCGTCTTTGCTTTCCTTTCTATTTAGTAAGCATTTTAAGATGATTTTTCCTGTCCTCTCACAGCATGGTGAAAACTACTCTTATCCCCTGTCTAGGCTGAACACTCAAAATAGCTTTGACTTTTTTTATATGTAATTAGTAGAAGTTCTTATGAAACCTTGTAAATCTTCTCTAAGGGTCTCAATGCAAAGTGAAAAAGCTGAAGCCCTTCCATGAGTAGGAGTCCTAATTCTATGACCAGATGCTCTTAAAATAATAGAAACAAAACTTTGNGGGAGTAAAGACATAGACAAGAGAGGGGGTTTAGACAATTTCAGCGAAGACCCTCCATTACTGACAGGCTGAATGATCATTTCATCATCATGAGAGATGCTTTAAGTTCACATGTGTTTGCTATATAAAAACAGTGAATTGAGGAGAAGTGCGTTTATCTGTCATTTCCACTGGGGGGACAAGAATGCATCATGCAGTTTTTCCATTCCTCTTTCTTTTCTACACTTTTCTAGTTTCTTTACATTAAAAGTAGCATTAATATTGAAATGGTTGGCATTTGTAAGAAGAAAGCATTTTAAAAATCCATGAACTTCAGATATCATCTCAAGAGATTGCTTATTTTTGTGGCCATTTTGTACCGATTTCAAATGTTGAGATGTGTTCCAGCTGTTTTCTTTGGGAATAATTGGCTAAAAATGAAAATAGATATAGTCATTGACTTGAATTCAACAATTCTTCTAGAAGATAATTTTAATAAGAAATGAAGAAGTTTTTATTGGCTCAAAACTCCGGCATGTTTTGTTGCTCACAGGCCTAAGCAATGTTTATTTTATGTAGGCATTTATTTGAAGTCTGCGCATATTCATGTTTTTGTTCCTAAAGGAGTGGAAAAGAAATATATATTTAAAGTTTGCTGAAAATAAACACAGTGTGCTTAAGTTTGAGCTCAATTTCTGAGCCTTGATGTCCCATAGTCAAAATTTAATGTAATATGGTAGTTTGCAGTGAGAGTTTGCNAAACAAAACTTTGAACATGGAGGACTGGCTAGAGAATCTACTTTTACTTGCAGGTTCCCAACATTACCAGCATTTAATTAGTGTATTGTTCGAGGCCAGCACATCACTGCTCTGATTTGCAGTTTTATGCTTTGCTACTGAAGACTCTCATTTAAACGATTCCACATGTATGTATGATGCCAAATAACAACCATTTTCAAGCCAGAGCTTCAGAAACACCCCTAGTGAAAGACCACTTTTTGCATCTACATTAACTTACAAGTTGGAGCTCAAGAAGTCAGATCATATCAAATCAAAAATTGTGGATATGAGGAGNTGTACCGATTTCAAATGTTGAGATGTGTTCCAGCTGTTTTCTTTGGGAATAATTGGCTAAAAATGAAAATAGATATAGTCATTGACTTGAATTCAACAATTCTTCTAGAAGATAATTTTAATAAGAAATGAAGAAGTTTTTATTGGCTCAAAACTCCGGCATGTTTTGTTGCTCACAGGCCTAAGCAATGTTTATTTTATGTAGGCATTTATTTGAAGTCTGCGCATATTCATGTTTTTGTTCCTAAAGGAGTGGAAAAGAAATATATATTTAAAGTTTGCTGAAAATAAACACAGTGTGCTTAAGTTTGAGCTCAATTTCTGAGCCTTGATGTCCCATAGTCAAAATTTAATGTAATATGGTAGTTTGCAGTGAGAGTTTGCTGTGTTTGAGTTTTTGGATTCATAAACCTAGATCAACTTTCCTTTCCTTGGCCCTTGAGATCTTGCGTTTTGTTGTTGTTATTGTTAGGTTGAACACTACTTGCCTGCATTTCTGTATGATTATGGAATAGGATGGAGAGGTTGGTAAGTGGGAGGCTGCAGCTAGTCTTAGCTTCTGGACTTCTCTGTAAAGTTAGTAAACTGTGGAGCTTGAAGCTAAAGCACAAAGGTGTCAGATCAGGTTGCAGTGAGCTTTCTAATATATATGGTTAAAATGACCTGATTTTTTTCATATTCTTGCAGATGATTGAGTTTGCAAACGGCTCATATAAACTCCAGCCATTGCTAAGTTGTTGCCCCAACAACTGAGGACTGTCAGAGTTTCCTCTTCAGAATTTTCTCTAGCTAGCACATGTGAAAGGAGGATGTTTATTACGAGAAGAGTCAGACTGCAGTAAGGTTGAGAAGAGAGGGAAGATCAGCCCTAGTGCTTCACCCCATCATTCATTGCTTTGATGGGAAAATCAAAATAGTGACAAAATACTAAATCTTTACCACACANNNACACATTTCAAAAGGTTTGGTTGGCACTGGGGAAGTGAGGCCAGGAAATGAGAATGCCTGCTCTCCCTTCTCTTCCAGAACAGTCTTTAGCTCTGCCTCTGGGCTCTTCAGTGGAGACTGGGGAAAAGCATCTGATAAATGAGTGATTCTGACAGATATTTTGAGTGTTTCAGTATTGCAGTTATTAAGGTGCCTTAACTGGAGATGAGGAAGAGGGAACTAATGAGTGGGTTGCTTCTATAATGGTTTAATTTACTGTAGAGGCCTTTTATCCCTGGTGAAAATTCTGAAGATTTATGGTATGTTCAAATATTTGAACCATAAATGCGACTTTTCTTGTTAGAAAATGAGGCAAATGTTTACTTTAATTGAAACCACATGAATTACACTGTAGGAATTAATTAAAAACTAAGACATCTGTTTTGGAATTGGTGGGATCTCTCTAGGTATTGCAAAGGGGATGATAAGGCAACTTGAAAGATAGCTCAAGTGCAAGAGAAGCTAACTGAAACATTTCTTTTATTAAAACAATAGTTCCTACGAGCCTTGTGAATGAAAAGTCCAAAATAAATATGAGTGATAATTAAATTCTGTTTCTATCAGGTAACAATCCCATTTTCAAGATCTCTCGTTTATTACAAATGCACCTTGAGAAGCTCACTTATTAGTTTACTTCGTAGGACTCAATGCTCTGGGAAAGTGCTTGGTTTATGAGTTCATTGATCAGTTTCTTCTAATCAGATTTAATGGTTCTTCCCCTTCAGGAACACAGATTTTGATGTATCATCACTCTGAATGTAGCTAGCAATAGTATGTTTACTAATCTGCTTAGTTTCATAAAGGGAAACTAGTACTGAAAGAGTTCCAATGATAAAGAAACAGAAACTTTGGGGATTATTATCAAAGATCCATTTTTTATAGGTTTTGCGCTGTTGTTAGTCAATTTTTAGCTTACACTTTTGAGTATTTTCTAGAATTGTATTGTCTGTTGTAAAATACTCATGTCAGAAGTTTTCCAAATAGTCTTGGAGAATAAGTTCTATAGGTCACAGCTGCTTAGATGTTTTCTCCAGGTACTTAAAAAAAATTCTGTATTCAGTTATACCACGACTGTTGTATTACTCTCTGATCATGTTCCATGTTTGTTCTTCCTAAGTGCCAAATGGATCCTTCAAATGGCTGCAGCATTTGACTTTTCCTGGCTGTTAAGTGTTGGGGTTTCTTACCTTGTTTCTTGGAGTTGGTAAAATTATTGTCATTGCCGTCTTTGCAGTGGCAGCACATAAGAGTCCTTGGCAAGCTGCCCACTCAGTTGGTGTCCTACTAGTAATCCATTTTGATGTTTGTCCTTCCCAATGAATACCTACTCTACAGATCATGAAAGAAAAAAATCTTTCTTTCCGTTACGATGGAGTAGTCACTTTGTCTTTCACAGCTATTTAAATTTCATGCTTTCCCCTTGTGTTAGACTTATACCAATATCATTTGATATGGATTCAAGAATCCCTACAATCTCAATTAGCTTGGTGTTACATTGTCTTAATTTCCTAATTTTACCATATGCAGGTGCTGCACCTAACTGATTTCAGGTTTTGCAGTGTCATGGTACCTTCATGTAGTGCTTTCTCATTGTATGTGCTCCGCAATGAAATAAAGCAGGACTGGTAATTGGGGACTTGAGGAAATCTGTTACACAAAGTTTAAAGTGGATTGTTAAACTAGAAGTTTACTCTTCATAGCACTTTGGATCCTGTGATTACAGTCAGTAACATTTATTCTTTGTTATGGTGGTGAGTTTTATGGAATAATGAAATTTTACGTAAAATAAGGTAAGCTTGCTACTTCAAGTACAAATGGGAAATGTGACACAAGGGTAAAGAAGTTTTCAATGACCTTGTTCCTGGTCTGTACTGAAATAGATACAGTAAACAAATGGTTATTATCAGGCAGAGCAAGGAGTGTTTGTTCTTGGGGGAAGCTGCTCTCAGGAGATATGTTCTAGATGATAATGAAATTCCTTTTTCATCAATTTAGAACTTCACAACTGCTTTGGAAATGGTGAGATCATATGCTGTAAATATGGCAATTTTTTTCTTGT
>WEKX01012894.1:90134-111673 GCA_013390025.1 Pitta sordida
TTCTTTCAATTGTGTTAACTATTTGCATAGAATGATTTTGGTAAGTTGCCAAAGTATGTATTCCACATAGAGGTATAAAGAGATTTTACTTATGCAGATGGGCTGTGGACAAAGCATAAAATATAATTTTGGGATTGTGGTAGCTTATTGGACTAATTAAAGTAAAATTTATTGTTTTCTATTTGTATTTGAGAGTATTGTCAGAAATACACCAGTGTTCAAATGTGAATGAGCTGATGCTAGTTCTTGTAATAAGACTAAACTTGCCATGTAACTCTTGTGTCTCCTTCACATACACAGTTGCTGCTGACCACCCTCCATCTCTTCCTTCTGTCCAGTGCTTCTTCAGGGGAAACCTGTAGCCTGCTGTAAAAACAAGGTCCTAGAACAACCTCCCTGGGGAATTCAGGATAATACACTATGCTTCAGCAACACATTTGAGCCTTCACAGGGCAGGGAACTTCCACACCCCTGCTCAGCCAGAATCTACTATTTAGGGTGTTTCTCTAACGCTTACTGACGCATAGCATAGGTTTACTGAAAGTCTGTTCAGGTAGAAATTAAAATGTATCACAACAAAGTGTTTCTGTTGTGTCTGAGAAGGACTTGGCGAGTAGGAAGGTGATTACAGGGATGAGAAAGAAATAGCGTCCTTCATCCTGAATTGCTGCAAGCTTATGAGCATATGCTGAATGTGATAGATATTAGGCCTGCAGAGCATTTGGAAATATTACCTATTAAATACCCCCCCCTTATGACTTCTTGCTGAGGTCTTCTTAAGTGAAATACAGTGGAGAGATTTATTTACAACTTGAGCTCTCTCTGTCTTCTCTCACATCCCCACTACCTCTTTAATGAAGCTTAATATAATTTATCAGATATAATTATACACAGATGTTGCTTTTCTGATGGATAATGGCCTCAGTGTGCAAGGTGTAACAAAGAATGCCCAAATTTTAAATGTCATTTTGATTTTAATTTGAGGGTGTCCTATTCTGTGCAATATTTATTTATTTTGCTGCATGTTCTATAAAGCATGCACTGCTTTTATTACCACTGTGTTCTTCAAAGATTGATATTTTCCACTGCCATATGAAGATATACAGCTATGTTTTGTTCTGAATAGAACTGTGATAATTCACCAGAAATCAATGTATGGGATCATTATGGTAATCTGTATCAAAGTGTGGACAAATTGGAATACTGAGGAAGGATTCTCATCATGCATTCCACATCCCTCTGTTTCTTCTCAAGATCTTAAGGGCAGTCTTGCATAAAGGCATTTGCCACAGTCCTTGAGTCCATAGGGGAAAACAGAGTGGACAAAATTGCAGCAAATCATTTAAGCAATTAATTCACTCATATTGCAACAACTGAAGAGAAGGGGGTAAGATTCATGTTCTATGTAAGAGAAAATGAAGAGGTTTTTTGTACTTCTTTTTAAGCAGCCATTTCCTTTTTAAGCACAGAATGAGTGATACAGCAGAAAAGTTCCTTGGACTGCATTTTGCGAGAGTTCAGTCTGACAATATGCAAGGACTTCTGTGGGGTTTTGTTACTGTTGATACTATGTGAGAGTTGCATTTGCATTCCTGAGTGTCTTAGATACACGGTTAGATTGTAGTGACTTTCCAGCTCCCACTACCCTCAGTTCTGAAGAGTAACCTACCCCAGTGGCTGCTTTGCCAATTAATATCTTTAGAAGGTGAGAGGTAGTTCTCAATCTTCTATTTGCAATCGATGAAAATATATTAAAGATTTATGCCCACAGACAGTGATACAACTTCAGTGGATTTTTCCCCCTTCTTTGCATGGGATTTATTTTTTGTGAAATTAGAGATCACTGATTTTTTTTAAAATGCTGTTGCAATTGGGAAGGAATATTCTATTAAATTCTTCCCCCCCCACCCCCACATATACTTCCTGAGTTGTCTGTTTCTATTAAGAATCTTCAGGTCTCATCAGTTGCAGTAAATTTACTGAAGTAAACTTTTGCCAAGAGTATATTGATATTGATACATCTCTACTAAGTCTGGAATTGCATGAATTTTAAAAACTTTTTCTTAACAAGTGGTTAAATCAGTCTTCTTCTGCTGCTTTATTTGCAGATAAATTTCATCTATTCTCGTTTTTCCCTTCCATCTCCTCTTTTCATTTAGAATGTCCTAAGGGTAGTTATTTCAGCATCATTCACCATATCAGCCATTTCCTCTGTCAAAGATTTCCTTTTCTTACTGCGTGGACAAGGGTTTTGAGTATTTTTAGCAGACAAGAAAAAATGGATTTGACAATGGCCCTTGCTTTTCTCTGTCCCTACCTTCAGCTACCACCACTCTTATAAAAAAATCAGCTTATTAAGCAAGGTTCTGTGTATTTTGGTAAAGAAAAGGTCACACTGCACATGGAATAATTTTGCTTAGATCAGGCCTTCATTGCTTTCTTTAGGGCTGTCACATTATTTTTCTATCACTGTATGAGTAGAGCTAAAGGTAATACCGTGCAGGTTTGAAACTTAACTGTGTTGTTATGTGACAGGAGAAATGTCAATGTGAAGAACACTGACTCTGGCAGCTTGATGAAGTTTGGTATTTCAGTAGTTTTTAGCTTCAGTTGACAGGATTTTCTTTTAATTATGTGCTTAACTTTTCTTGGCCTCCTTGAATAGCAAGAACCACAATTGAAAAAGGACAAAAGGAATATCTGGTGTTTCTAGAACATCCGCTTCATTTCTACATTGAAGAATTTATAAGAAGATAAACAAAGATCTGAGCATATTGCTGTGAATGTCAGAAAATACACTGATGATTTCAGACCAGAAAGAAGGTGATGATCTCTGATCACATCTTACCTGCGATGTGTCAAATTTTAGATGCCCAAATACAAAATTATTTCACGACTGAAACTTTGGCTAAGTTTTGTATACCCTCCAGAATTCAAGCCATTGTACATCAAACTAAGTGTTTAAAGATTGTTTGGTTTATCTCAAACACTTGGATTTGAAAGAAGTTTGAAGAACACTTTTGTATTACTTATTTGAGTAGGTATTTGCATGTACTGGAAGCACTGAAATACCTCCAGTTATGAAGTTGTTTTGATGAAGTTACTTTATGTACGTTAAGTGTACTACACCTGAGACAAAGATGTACTGGGTTTCTATAAAAGATATGTACCAGAAAGGTGAGAGATGTTTTTTTCTACTGCACCTATTGGATGTTTATACTCTGAATTTCATTGCTTGTTGAAGCATGACTCTGTAAAAAGCCAGATAGGCCATAGTAATACTAGAAATATAATGATTTTCTTTTCTGCCTTCGAAATAAAGTAAAAAGAAATGTCAGTTTTTTCAACATAACCTTATGAAAAAGGGATAAACAAATCTGTTCTTTTTTTCTTTCTTGTTGAATAACCTTCTCTCTGACACTGTGCAAAAAGTTTCTACCAATTTCTAATGACTTCACAAGTTTTGCATTTTGCCTCAGTTTGTGCGTAGATTCATAGATAACAGCTTTCCTATGTCTGCTGTGAAAATACATAATATTTGGAATTATTATTACCGTGTTCTTAACTGTAATTTGTGCCCTTAAAGTAAGGACAGAGTTTTTAAAAACAACAGTTGTTTTTGAATGCTATTAATGGGATACTTTTCTAAGTGCCTTGACTCTGAGAATTCAGTCACTTGTTGCAGTAGGACTCAGTTTTTACGTCCTGTCTTTTGTTTTGGTACGTTGGGGTTTGGAGTTTTTTGTTCGGTTGGTTTGTTCAGGGTTTTTTTTCCTAATTCTGTCTGTGGGGAGCTTTGTTTTCTGGCTCGTCTCTGGCTGAAATACATGCATATACCCACTTCAGTAAAGTATTAAATGTATAAACAGACCAAGCTAGCTGCCTGTTTCTGTCTTGCTTGACACAATTGGTTGTGAAAAAGAATTTGTTTTGTTGCTAACCTGATGTATTCTGATACCAATTTGTATGTTTTTCTCCGAGTCCAAAGAATGCAGTAACTGGTAGAATTATGCTCAGCTACAAAACTATCCTACTAGATCCATTTGATTTAGTTTTAAATTAAACCTGTACCCAGACATAACTGAGACATCTGTGGCTGGGTGATGAATAATTTCAGTTTTCTGTATCTGTTTATAAGATTGTCATGTGTTCTTTCTCAATGTTGTCAGTTTTGTGTCTTTTATCAGAGCAAGTGGGGACAGAGCTCTAATACAGAACATTCACCTGACTGGTTTTTGACATTTGGCATCTTTGGGTTTCTGAGCCACAGAATAAGAACTGGCTATTTTTTCAGGTTTTTTCTTTTATTAAGTTAGATAATCATAAAAGCTGTTTCACATCTTCAGGGATATTTTTTTTTTGTTTCATGTTTTTATTAGAAGTTCTTCACATTTTTAATGCTAAAATTAACCGATTCAGGTTTTTGATTGGATTGTCACTGCACCCATGTTTTTTAATATTTATCACAAAATACATATCACTTTTTCTCTGGGAATTTTTCTAGAATGCTTTCAAAAATAAAACCACATTGAGTTATAGGCTATTTGTCCTTTGAGGAATGCCACTAGTATTTGATTAGAAATTTGAATAAAATAGTGCCTAGAAGTGTCATATTTATTATCTTTTCATGGCTGAAGATCTTTCTGTAAGTTTCAGTCTTCTCTCTGAAGTCTCAACACAATTCTGGATTTTATAACATCTTAAGCAAAGATCTAGCACATAGATTTATGAAATGAACACTTCTTTCCACATCCATGGCATGGTAATTATGAAACATAATGAAGAATAGCAGAACAGTACCAGTGTTAATTGTTCTTTCTAATTTATAGTCACTTCACACTGCAGATTAGACAGACAGTGTGTCCTAGGATCTCATTTTTAAAGTGAAAGGACCCCATGGAACACAGTCACATAAGAAAAATAAGGGTTAGAACTGCACAGCTATTGAGGTTACATAAAAATTATTTATAAAATATAATTTATCTGGTAGTTTAGAATGCACATTTTCCCCTTCAGCTTAGACCTGTAAAGTAGGAGAATATCATGTCTATTTTACAGGTGAGGAAACTGAGCAGGTAACGGAGTGAGACAATAGCAGGGAAGAAGGTGGAATCTAAATCCTGTCTCCCTGTGCTTCATTATAGCTGTTAAATTTACCATCCTTTCAGCAGCAAAGCCGTCTAGGTTTCATTTCCTTCTCCAGAAGCTGCATGTAGATAAAAATCTACAAAAGTACGCAAAGGCAGATTTGTAAAACTAAATTTTAAAAAGTATATATTTTTATGTGATATAGTCCTCTTATCTGTTTAGTAATGCAGCTATTAAATTATCATGCATCTTATCCATTCCGTAGCAAACAGGCAGCTCTTAAGTGTTGTAAAGCTCTTTTTGTCTTTTTTCCTTAAAGACGGTACATTGTGTCTGTGCAGACTGAATTTAGAGGTTTGTGTTCCTTCTTGTTTATGTATTGGTGTTTGTAATCAATGACTGTCTTCAGACTCAATAGTGGAGATTAATTAGATTATGTCTCTATCAATTCAGGAAATGCACAACTAGAGTTCTGGTTTGGACAGGTTTCTCAAGATGGGTTCTTTCCTGTATTGCAAATAGCCATGAAGGTTTTCCTGTTCTGGCAGCAACACTGCTCTCCAAGGAAGCTCAGCTCTTACTCCCCTTCTCCAGCCGATTGTATTCAAGGGCTCAGTGTGCTTTACCTTAGAGGGAGCCATCACAGTGACAAAAGCTCAAAGTGGAATCTGTGTGTCCTTATCTTACTGGAATCAAGTGTTATTGAGCTTTGGGCTCCTTTGCTTATTTTTTAATGTTTGCTCATTATCTGTCTTGCAGTTTTTGTGGTGCATTTGAAATTCTTTCAGTGTATTACTCTAATTCAGATTTTGTGCTCTTGCACAGACTTGTTTTCACTACATTCTGCATTTCTTTTTCTGCTCAGTAAGGGCTTCTAAGTGCTGTTCAAATCCACCTGACTTGTGTACTCTGGGCTCAAACTTAGGAAGAAGAGGGGGGCTACCCTGGTATTTAACTTTTTTCCCTGCACAGGAGGTTCTGGTTGAGTGGAGACACTTCATTTTACAAACACTTTAGAAAGGGGAGACAAGAAGTTACCCTGACTCGGGGTATGTCCTCAGGACAGATCCTCCTTGGCAGTTGTTAATATCATTCAGGAAGGGAGGTGGACAATGCACAAGGGCTTTCTGAAAGACAAACATACAGAAGTTCTAATAGTCTAGAATAGTAATTAATAGCCATACTAATGTATCTACAGAAATACAACCGATATATAAAATGTTACTACTTTGGAGAGTTAGTAGAGAAACTGGGTTTGAACCTGTTTTTTCAAGTCAACATGTTTCAAGTACAATTAACAGTAAGTTCCAGAAAGCTGTGGATATCAGAAGTCCAAAACATAGCAGCTACAGTGACATGACCTTTTGTATTAATATAAGGTTTGAATTAAAAGATCCTTTTTTGTCCTTTATTGATTCTGTGTTTGCATTTGCAAACTTGAGGATTCTCACAATTCTTCTCATTTCTTCAGTAGCTTTTAGTATTCTTGCATTTTTAATCATCTTCTCTTAGGATTACATTATCAGCAGGCAGTGGCTGCTTTTGTTTGAAAGAGGAGTTGCAAATGTCAGAAACCATACAGTGGAAAAAATAGGAGCAGAACCTGTTGTTTAATCTGTTAATTCGATCTAGAGTAGAAAGATGCCTCTATTCTTCCATTTTAATCTCTTGTTTGTGCTGAGAAAAAGAGTCTTGTATCCCTCTAGGTTATATTAGAAGCTGGACATGTGTGGCCTTTCCCTGTGCACTGAGGTGTTTAATGTAGCATAGTTAAATACCCTGGGAAAACGAACTTTTTTGCCAGTGAAGATGCAGATAATATCCTGCATCATGTAAAGTTAAAGCCTACCTTTGTGAATAGCCAAGAAGGACTGGCATTCTATCGTTATCTAACTTCCTTTTTCTTTCTCACATGCAGAATTTTTGGCAAAGGTGGGGAAAATATACTGCCCTGTTTCAAACAGTACAAAGATGCCTGAATTAGTAGTTATGCATACCAAAAGATTCAGCGTAATAGTTTCACATAGAATTGCACAGTCAAGCCCATAGTACTGAATTATGCATGACATTTTTAATGGTGGAGCAAAGAGCAGCAGAAGGAAATGCTGCGCAGTATGTGCTGCCTTCACTGGTTATTAGGCACTAGTGTACATGCATGCAAATCCCAAGATATTTTTTGTTGAAACTCTTTTGCTGTGCTATACAAATCAAAGCAATACCTAATGAGGGAAGAATAAATAATAGAAAAAACCCTGACACAGGGAAGTGCAGAATACATACCAACTTACTGTACTTCAGAGAGTGAGAAATAAAGTTCTTATATTTAGCTGGATGCTGAAAGTATCAGCTAGTGTAAATATTTACCGTACAATCATTGCAAGGATTAGTCTCATTTGTTACTCCAGAATGATGATGCCTCTCGCTGTCTATTCAGTGAAAATTGGGAGAATGTAACTAAAATTATTTACAGAAGAGCTGCTGCAACTTAAGAGGCAGCTGCAATCTGAAGTCAGTTCATTGAAATTCCATACCATGTTGTGTATATTGTGTACATAAATTCTGTATTGAAGCCAAATGCTTGATCTTTGAAAGTTGGGACTGTCTTGACTTAACAAGCCTTTTGAATGTCCAAAAGTTTTCAGTAGAAAACTTGGTATGGATTCTGTTTTAGTGCTGATTTTTTCCCCAAATGCACCAAACCCTAGACCAGGTATTTTTGGAGCCTTTTCCAATATCGTTAGTAGCATAGATCAAGATGATATTTTTTTGGTTTTATATTCTGGCCTAGAAAAAATTATGTTGTAAAAAATTATTTCAGCTTACTTGACCATTTCTGGTTGTTGTGAAGCCGTTGTTGCTTGCCAGTGCGGTCAGGCCTGAAAAAAACACCACCTTGGTACTGCCAGGATGCATTATCCTTCCATTCAGGATGCTTTATTTTTGGGTAAGAAAGGCATCCACCCCAGGGCTCCCCATCCTCCTCACTGCAAAACCAAGCCTGGCTCTTCTCATATGCAGACGTGACCCTGCAGAGAGGTCCCCACCAATCCCCTCCGTTACCTATGGAGTTCAGGGAGCACCAGCTCCCTCCTTACTAGCCTCCAAAATCCACCCGTGCCTTGGAGCGCTGTCTGTAACATCTGCCGACTGCTTATGCTGTTGCCTGTCACTAACAGCAATTTCCTCCGCCACATTGGGTGCTTTCCCGTGTCCTGATATTTTGGTTAACCTCAGGCAGGACCCGAATGACTGGCCTCAGTGTTTGCCTGCAGGCCCAAGCACTTGTTGTCGGGATTTGTAGCCACCCCTTAAAAGATTACCTGTTGCACAGTTGTGAAATGGTGTGTGTTGCCAGAGGGTCTTTTTGAGAGAACAAAAAACTCAAGAAGCTTGTTGGTCCTTCTCTGGATAGCTGCAAGTGTAAAAGTCTGTTCCAAGTGCATTTCATTGAAATCAAATGCACCAAAGTAATCTCTTCTCATCTTTTTCTCCTAGCTCATCAATTTTTTTTTTTTTTTAAGTGCTGCTTGCCAGATATGCCAAGACTGAAAAAATAATAAGAAAAAGGGTATTTTTCAGGGCATGAAGACTTACATTAAGGTTATCCTATCATACTGAGCTCTGTTCTATTGCCTGCAAAGTACCACTATATCACCAGCAGTTCAGTACAAACTTGATTATTGGTATTTTGATAGGCAAACTCTAGTAGGTCTAAGTCAATTTCAGGCTCTCTAGCATCATCCAATTTATAATATCCAATGTTCAAAGCTATGATGCGTTATTACCGCTGGTAATGCTGCTGTCAAGGCTTCCCTACATGGAGTTTGTTTTTATTTATTTATTTTTACGGCAAATCACAGAGTACGCTCAATTGGTTACTATTTTAAAAAGATTTCTGGGAAACTCAACGATGATTCATGCTAAGAAAAAAGCCAGAAAGCAATTTACTACCAAGCAGATACCAGATAAGTGGGCAAGAGTCCAGAGCTGAAAAATCTAAAACATGGAGAGAGTTTGTTGGCATATATTTGTGCCACACTTAAAACACATAATGAGGACAAGGTAAGAGGCAAAGTCATTATCTCCCTGGAGTCGGTAGCTCCTGTTGACATCAGGGGAGTGATCACATTGTCCCCCACGTTACATGTGGGTTAGTTAGATACATTTCTAGCATTGCAATTATGGTGTATGTTTTCCTAAAAATGCCTCTTGAAATATTTGTGAAGTAACTCAACTCTTTTTTTTCAGCACAAGATAAGTCCAGATTTGTCTGGGAAAGAAATACTGAGTACTAGACTACTTCTGTATGTGCTTTCCAAAGACAAATGCTTCTCAGTGTTTTATGTTACTAAGTGTAATCTTGATGTGGTTGTAAATGCTAAATATAGGTGATATTTTGAGACATATGGTCTTCTCTGTTTCCAGGTGGGCCATGCACAGGTACAGCTCATGCCTCGTTAACCACACCAACCAAAAGATCTTGTGACTCAGGTATGTGTTTTGTGGGGATCAAGGAATTAGGTTGATGTTTAGCTGTGTGGTTGTAGTTTAATAGTGACGGGTAGTAACCATACCTGGCAAATGCCAAATGAAAATAAATATTGTTGCTTTGCTGACGGAAATGTGTATATACAAGGATTAGTATGGCAGATTGTTCATACGAGAGTTCTGTTAAACATAATTGCATAAATGCACTCTGTTTTGAGTTAATCTTTGGGAAAACAAGACAAGCACGAGTAATTGGTTTGATTTACATCTAGTGATTGTGATAGTGTAAATCTTTCCCTTGAAATGCAAAGTATTGACTGGAAAACTATTTGGAGTATATTGGCTTTATCTGATGAAAGATGCAGTACAGACAGCTGATGTGTGCATTGAGACTACATTTTACCTGCTTTGGGTCATTTTGATGCCTTTGCTTCTATATGTGTGATATGTAGATGGATAATCTCACAGAGCTACTATTAGTAGTGATGTGTCAGATCTTTGCCAGGCTGAAGTCACTGCTCCTGCATCAGACCTGTCATGAGGAATTGTGTGAGCACTCAGGCAGGCAGCCAAGTTTTGGCTCAGGTCTTTTTCAGGCTTTGGTTTTGTGTGGATTAAGGAGAGCTGATATGATCCTTTCCACCAGTACCACTGCAGGAAGCCATAACCTCCTGTGGAGTGGCAGGTGTGTAGGTAGTAGTAACATGGTACCAGTCCGTGCTTCCAAATGATTTTTGCATATATTCACATTTATGTACCAACTGAGCCATATTGAATGTTCAGAAAAAGGAAGGATATTTCTGTTTAAGGGCCCTTACTCTTTGAGGAGTTCAGGGTAAATCTCCTCCAAAGTCATTCTTTCAAAAAGTATTTCAGGTTACTGTTTATTTAGCTGAACTGTAGTTATTCCACAGATGTGTGTTGTTAGCTTGCAGCAAATGTGTGATGTTGCAAGTTGACTTGTTCTGCAGAGAAGGAAGGTTACAGAGAAGCTGTGTTACCTTACACTTGGTGCAGGTGCAGACTTCTCAAGTAGCACATGATAATCTGTGACAATGCTGTGAATATTGTTTGCCAAAGAACATCCTGAAGTTTAGCACCGAAAGATACTTCTCTAGAGCAGGAAGACTGGATTTTCTTTTCTGTGTAGCCATGGAGGTGTATGTAAACAAAATGGAATATTTGCCACTGTATCCCTTGCAAATTTACCTGCTTTGCTTATGGTATTACTAAATTGTATTTTGTTCATACATTAGCTGTTGTAATGTTTGCCTCTGATTTTCATTGCAGAATAGTTTAAAAGTTTCTATGATGTTTCATAGAAAAGTTTCTATAGTTACAGTAAATTGAGATTAGTGTAGGAATTATTTTTTTAAATGGCCTTGTAATTAACAAAAAGTCATATTAGATCACTATTTGGAGCATCAAATGGCAACACTAAAAGCTCCTTAGAATAGAGCAGGTGAAGCTACGAGGTGTTGAAAAATATCCATTAAATCTTTGGTGAACTTTGCTCAGTAGTTCTCTTATTTTTGATTTGAGCTAATGTTTAGTCTCTACACACTTGTATGTTATTAATTTAGTGTGTTTTGCAAGAAAACAATGAGATTGCCTTAATTTGATGCCACTTCTGTCATCTTCACTCAACTAAATCTAATGATTTTATATTACCTAAATTTCCCATAATGTTTTTCACATTATTTGCTTACTAATTACATATTTTATTTATAGTTCACTAATAAACCTGTTACCAACCAGGAGTTAGTTTTCTTCTCCAGATCTTGAATTCTCAGCAAACTTTTGTTTTTTAAAATAAATTACCATGATTTCATGGGAATTGACAGGAAAACATTGGCTACAAAATGTCACCCAGAAATCCTGTGGCATCTTCAGGCATAAGCAGCAAACTATATAGATGAACATTTGCCATGGTTTAACCACAAGTCCAAAACAGCCCCATATTAGCTGCTGTGAAGAAAATTAACTGAATCCCAACCAAGCCCAGGACATTCTTTTACACTACATTCACTTCAGCTTAGTGTTCCTCCCTCAGAAGCTATTTAAGTGATGCAAACAATATTGTCAACACTACACATTGTGTATAAGCCTATTTTCTGTAAGTAGATATTCTATATCTCTTCTGCTTGGAAAAGCTTTGAAGGAAGCTTACCTGGCAGGAGAGACACCATGATCAGGGAGGTGGTTTTCCCAGGGCAAGGCTCATCCCCTGTACTCTGTTTTCTTTTTTCCCCCTAGAGATCAGTGTTGGGCCCAGTCCTGTTTCATATCTTTATTGATGTTCTCGACATTGGGATTGAGTCTGTCATAAGCAAGTTTGCAGGTGATACCAAGCTCAGAGCAGGTGTCGATCTGTTAGAGGGTAGGAGGATCCTGCAGAGGGACCTGAACAGACTGGAGGGATGGGCAGACTCCAATAGGATGAGTTTCCTTCCCTTGTACTCAGCACTGGTTAGACTGCACCATGAGTACTGTGTCCAGTTCTGGGCCCCTCAGTTTAAGAAAGATGTTGAGATACTAGAACATGTTCAGAGAAAAGCGACAAGGATGGTCAAGGGACTGGAGCACAAGACCTATGAGGAGCGGCTGAGGGAGCTGGCGCTGTTTAGCCTGGAGAAGAGGAGGCTCAGGGGTGACCTTATTGCTGTCAGAGGATTGTAGTCAGGTAGGGGTCAGTCTTTTCTCTCAGGCTACTGGAGACAGAACAGGAGGACACAGTCAGGAGAGGTTTAGGCTGGATATTAGGAAACACTTTTTCACTGGAAGAGTGATCTGTCTTTGGAACGGTCTGCCCAGGGAGGTGGTGGAATCACCGTCCCTGGAGATGTTTAAGAGTTGGCTCAGTGAGGCACTGAGTGATATGGTGTAGATGATGGGATGGTGATAGGTAGTAGGTTGGATTTGATGATATCAAAAGTCTTTTCCAACCTGTTAATTCTGTGATTCTGTGAAGAATGTTGTGTTGCATTTAATCTGTGTAATTTTGCTCCCCTTCGAAGCACAGTTTTTGCCTACAATTCCCTAAATCAGCATTTGAGGCAACATTTAACCTACTTAAATGCAAGCTCCTATCAGGAGCATATTAAGGAAGAGACATACCTTTCATAATTTGTTCGTGTGAATGTAGCAATTGAAGAGTGATCGAAACAATAAATCTATTTAGACGCAGGAAAAGTTCTCTTACTGAAAAAATTTTTACCTAATGCACTTGTCAACCTGTGCACTGTAGGAACTGTTCTGATAAAAAATAGTATTATGACAACAAATGGTGAGGTTTTACCCTCCTGTTCACCAGAATCATCATGTGGTAACAAATATTTCTATTCCAGTGTGCCCACAGGACAAGGATTATAATGAAAAGAATGAATGAAGTCTTGCAATCATTAGTTTGGATGATGCCTCAAAGGTTTTTGAGAACCCAGTCTGAAGACTATGTAGGGAAGAAAATGGGACTGTGTGGCCTAGTGTATAGCTTCTTATATAGTTTGATGTGTTTCTTAATAGTTAGGTAGTGTGATGATCGATGACAGTTATTGTGAGGCTTACTCTAGTCTGCAGGGCATCCGGATCCCATTTATATCAGGTACCCGTGTTGTGGAAGCACAGTACCAAGTGGCATATTACTCTTGTTTTCCTGCTGTACAACTTTAATGATGATTTACTCTACAACTCTGAATAGCCAGATTTTAAAACACTTTCATGCCGCTTTAAAAATCTGGAAAAAAATGGATGGAACTGTGTGAGTGTGCTCAGTTAATTTGTAATTGTGCGGTAGAGAAAGTGGTAGAAACAGGCAGATAAAATGTGGTAATGATGCAGTCAATTCATACATTATATCCATAAAGTCAGTGAGGGTTTAAGGACTTTATTTCTCAGCAGTTGATGAGAAATATACATTTGTAGTATTTTGTATAGTTATATGTGTAGATAGCTCACATTTTGTAAGAATGTCTTTTGTAGATTGGTGTAGTAGTGTTTATATTATACAAGATGAGTATCTGTCTCTTTGCTTCATCTGTTTTTGAGTCTAGAAGATGGAAATAATTCCTTCACTGCTTAAGTGTCTAAGCAGGCCTGTGGTTCTTTTTGAAGTTTCAAGTTTATTGATGTTCTTAGACTGAGACATATTCTTTCTTGTAGCAGCGCCAGGAATCTAAATTCTTTGAGGCTGAATCTGTACAATTGAGAGGACAGCCTTTTAGGAGTTATGGGAAGGTCAGGTTGTGGGAATAGAGGTACACAGATTTTCAGCCAGAGCCAAACCCACAAAATCATTAAACTGATACGGGATTTTTTTTATCAATCTCTCTGTGTTGAGTAAGAACAAAAAGACCTCATACACCATTAAATAGATTTTTTTAATTGTTCTGAAGTATTGAGCAAAAAATATGAAACACATTATTGAAGGGGGCTTTATAGCACTAAACCAACTTTGAGGTGTGTTTTTCATTGTTGTTCTAAGGGCCTATTAAGATGTTCTTTAATATTTGACTTCTGGAGGACGTTGTATTAGAAATCCAACCTTCCAGAGCTCAGTCCCCAACAGCAAAGTGATGATAGAACAGCCTTCGAGCACCATAATAAATCACCCAGCCCTGGCAGTAATAGTGTCCATTAAGGACACTCTTCCCCCACACTCTGCTCAGCTTCCAGCTGTACTAATAGAACAGCGCATCAAGCAAGGCTGTAAATAAAAGTTCCAAGCTAATAGGTGGATGCTGAAGTGGAACGGACAGGAGCTGAGGCATGGAGGCTGTATTACTGCTCATCAGTAATTATAGACAGGATAAAGTGTCTGGGACTTGCTAATAGAGGCTGGGAGATGACACTGTACCATGATCAGATGATGTATGTTGATGAGTTTTTACTACCTCATCTTATTGCCTGTTTCTGTGACATGGTGTATTATCTGTTCTGTGCTCCCATATCTATCTGGGTGGACAGATTGGTTTCCTCTCTTGCTGGTTATCTAAGAGGCTTCTCAGAGTGTTATGATTATTGTAGATTAAAATCCTCCTAATGGTTAGGATTATAATAGTCATACCTGTAAACAAAATTAAGGACTTGGTCTAATTGTATGATTTATTTCCACTACCACCTTTTTCAACTTTAAAAAGTCACTCTCATTCATTAAATATAGAGGATTTGGTTCACCTGAATTTTATTTTACACTCAATGCATCCCATGCATTTTAGATGAAATTAGTTATAAACAGTTTGGTTGGAGAATCCAATGTAATGCGTTTGGAGTCATATCATATCAAAAAGTTTGTTGTAAGTCAGTTACAGCTGTGGTGATCCTTGCTGCTGAGTTTTTAAAACTTCAGCTGTTACTAGGAAGGTTTATAAGAGCTTGTTAGCACACAATAATTGGTAATATTTTTTTTTAAGTCTTGATTTTTATATATCACAGTCTCACACATTTCTGTGCTAGACATCTAAATCATCTCTTGACTAAAATGTAGCAAAAAAAATGCCTTGAAATTTAGTCTATACTTGCTTTGATCTAAAGAGAAGTTTTGCAGTCATCTTCGTAGTTCATACATTAATCGCTCATGCTGTTTACTTCTGAAGACAATTTGTTTCTAAGTAGTGAAAAAAATAAAGCATTTGGAAATGAAAAGGTGTGCAGCAGCATGACAGCAAGTGAAAACAGTGACTCCTGTCATTGTCTGCTCAGTGCAGCCAGGATAAAATAAATAGATTATTTTTCCATCTTATGGTACCAGGACAGCAATACTTACATCTGCTTGTTCTAAAGTACACTGAACTGAGATGAATGGAAACTTCATAGTATTTCTTTGAAATGAACTTTCATGCTTACTGGTTTCCAGGTATACCTTTTCTTTGTGTTGTTCATAAAGAGAGAAAAATAGATAGCTGAAGTGGCTAAAAATGTAACATGTGACAAGACTTCTTTAATATCCTGTATAGATGAATTACAGATACTTACGGACCGTGTTTTGAAGATGTTTATAAAACCTTGATGTTTACTCTGCATCAAGCAGGAGGCACTTTCGACATAACAACCCCATGCACTGCTATCGCCTGGGGGAGGAGTGGCTTGAGAGTAGTTGAAGTGGAGAGGGACTTAGGTGTAATGATCGACAGAAAACTCAATATGAGCCAGCAGTGTACCCAGGTGGCTAAGAAGGCCAATGGCATCCTGGCCTGCATCAGGAGCAGTGTGGTCAGTCAGACTAGGGAGGTTGTCCTTCCCCTGTACTTGGCGCTGGTCAGACCACATCTTGAGTACTGTGTGCAGTNCCCCAGAAATCCCTTCCAACCTAGTTTTTTCAGTGACGCTAATGGAAAACAGATATGATCTGAGTGATTAAAGGTATTTAGTCTAACCTCAGTAGCATTCATAGCACCTAATGAGAGCTGAGGCCAGTGGGCTGTAAAAGTACAGGCCAGCGTTTATTGCTTCAAGCATTGCAGAGAATACCCGGGAATCACAGAATCACAGAATCAGTAAGGTTGGAAAAGACCTTAGAGATCATCGAGTCCACTCATCAAAAGGTGGGAGAGTTGGGATTGTCAGTGCAAAGAGCTGGGAGAACAGTCCATGCTGCAGGGTTCTCCGGGGCCATGAGCAGGGTATGTGACCTGTGCTTTGGTAAATAAGACTCTCCTTTCCTGAAAAAATGTCTGCTGCTGCCCTTCCACATTTTCTTACCACATTTCCTCTGTGGTGTGATCTAATAGGTGTTTTTCACTCTGGTTGATGAAATTGTTGCCAGATTAAAAATTGCACATTTTCAAGATCACTGTCTTCTAAAATTCAGATATAGTGTTACCATCTTTTTACTAAAAGGGAATTATAACAAAGGATTTGTCCTCAAATTTGTTGAAACAGAAGAGTAAATATTTTATCCTTTATGCATATTTTGCTTAAAATGCAGCAACTTTACCTTGAATATTTTTTAGTGGTTTCATGCCATCTGTAGTTTTCAGAACTCAGCATCTATGTGATCAGTTGAGTGACCTTGGACAGTGGGTACGTAGTTATCATCAAAGAATACACATCTATGAAGCTTACTTGGCATTGTGTTCCCAGCAGCTCTGAATTCCTTGTTTCATTGCCACAGACTGCTGGAATAGCTTTAATTAAACCACATCTCTATTAATTTGAAGGGCACAAAAAATCAGGAATCAGGGTTATATGTCAAACATTTCCCACCTACAACCTATTGGAACATGATTAGGGGAGCTCAGAATTTGCTTTAATTTTGATTAGGTTTGTCCAATAACAAGCCAGTGTGGAGAACATCGCAAAGAGCAGATGAGATCATTAACTTTTCAAATCTAACTTCTGTCAGGCTGAAGAATTGAACTGATTTTAGCTCAGCAATCAGCATCCTGGTCTGATCCGCCCGGATCAGACAGCTTCCTTATCAGTATGCTTTAGCAAATGAGATACAGATTTTATCATTTTAAATTTGTTATTTTATTGAACTGGAGATTTTTTGAGAAGCTCAGCATTACATAACTGTCCTGAAATATATTTGAAACAAATAGCCACTTATATTTACTTTTTAATTCATTTTTTTTAAAACACGGGTAACCTGCAGGGAGCTAATCCATGGTCCTATTCATGCTGTACTTTTTGATGTGAGGACAGTGCCCCAGAGATTTCATCTGACTCCTGGTGAAGGTCTCTATTCTAACTAATTATTTCAGTGAGCATCAGACAGCTTCTAAGAACAAGTTTTCAGTATTTTCATTTAGATGATAATTTTCATAAGGACCTTAAAAATATATGAAGGTAATTTTAGAGTCTCTTGGAAGTATTCTTTAGTCTGTTGAGCATATACAGGGAAAAGTGTATCTTCCTGCAATGTGAGGAACTTGTTTGCATGACAATTAAGTGCACATGCAAGTTACTCCTTCTTCCTATTCCTGTTCCAAATTGTTGTCCATAACATAAACTTGAGGGAACTACCAATGAGACCAACATCTACAAGCAAATGAGAGTAAGGTACGAGACAGTGTGTGTTCTGTTGCATCCTCCCAATTTTATTGATCTGTTCTACCTCTCCCTTTACATAGACCTGGTCTTGGTTCAGGTTAGTGTAGAAGCTTCCTGAATGTCTCCTTTCCAAATACAGTGATCCCCCGTTACTCGCGGGCTGTTGGGTCTGGTCCTCCTCACGCGAGTCGTGGAATCTGCAAAAATAGCGAACCCACTACGTAGTCGAGTACGCCACGCTCATAGCCATGCCCCCTCCCCTGATAAGGTCTGGGGGATGGTCCTGTGAGCGGGGCTTGTTTCAGATGTGTGGCTGTGCTCTGCCGGGGCGGGGGGTGAGCGGTGGGTGCCGGCGCCATGCACCGAGCAGACCGGGGTCATGATAGGTTCTGCGCATGCACCAGGTCCCACAACTCACTGGAAAATCAACAGCAAGTATGGGATCTCGCAAATTACGGATCGTGACTATGCGGAGGATCACTGTATAAGAACCACTTAATAAAAAAACTAGCCTGACTTCTGATGGAGTGTAGACAGCAATTAGGTGTACGGGAATTGTCTTCTGTGCCAGGGCTCACTGTTTCCCACCCTCCTCCCCCCCTAAAAATAGCTAGAAAAAGTAACATAAAACATGAACTGATTTTTAAGCTTTATTTAAAATCATGAAATCAAAACCAAGTGTACTTTGAAGATAGATTAGCTATATATTTCAGAACTTACAATGCATTCAGTAACATTTTTATGAAAATACAAGAGCTCTTAGGGTTTCTTTTCCTTAACATTAATCATTTACAGTCCTTGGAACTGTGATGTCTCATTGCAAGATTTCTGTTGCTAATGGCATAACTGAGGTTCTGCAGTTAATGACAAATCAGCTTTTTGAAAGACATATATTGAAAATACAGTTTTTTTCACTACTAGCAGGTGAGGATTCTTCACAATTCCTCATCTGAGTCTCTGTCTTAGCCTTGGAGAACCCTCATTACACCAGTGGGGGGGAAGGGTCTACTAAGGACAGCTCAGTGTATGAATGAAAAATAACTAAGTGCTTTCTATACAGAACTGGTTTTAGGCTATTAGTTTGAAGAATCACCTTCCTGAATACTGTATACCATCTGATTGATGAGGACATAGCTGGAGTATACCACTAGGATTTGGAAGCAGAGCAGCACCACTTATTTATGCACTCTGCAGCTGACTAGCAAATATGCAATATTTATAGCATTATCTAGTCTTGCTAATCTAGTATTACAGAATTTCAGAAAACATAAGAGTGCTCTCATTAAAGTCAGCAAAACCAAAACTGTGATATTGCTGGATGCTTTTGCATTTCCCATTTAATCAGAATCAGTGTGAGCTTATTTGTATTTATGTCTACATACATGTTCATACATGTAAATATGCGCATTTGAGTACTACTACATAGTCTTCAGGTGCTGTGAAATGGCCAGGGTGTTTAGGATTTGCCTTCATAACTTGTTCATAATGTATGTTCCCATGTTACAGGTCTTTTCTTCCTTCTTGTGTCTGTTCTTCCATTTAGCTATCTGTATGTGTGCATAATCCCTTCACTTAATAATCCTTGTCTGATTATCTAACCCACTTATGATGTCATTTGTTCTTCAACCTTGACTGCCTCCAAATCTGCCTTTGTCCCTCTCACAACCCTAACCCTGTGCTGCTAAAATACGTAATTTAGTAAGGAGAAAGGAATTTCAAATTGACAACCGTGTTTTGACCTTTTTTGCTTTTCTGGCCTTTTTTGAAGTGAATTCTTTATAGCAGTCTGAATATATATGAAAGGCTTGAGACGCTGTTTGTCAGCTAACGAAAACCTAAACCAACTTCCCTTAACATCCTTAGAGTCGTATGAAGCTTCTACTCTGCATCAATTGCCCCCAGGAATTGAGAAAACGGGAATTCAGTCTCGTGCCTACACACACCAGCAGCACTGTGTGTGTATGATTCTGCTGTCAGCACCTGTTTTTAAACATGTTCTTCAGGTGTTTATCTTTGGAGCATGAGATGAACAGCAGGACAGGTGCACTGCAGGACTGTTCAATCTGTTGTCTCTTCCAAGCTTATCTGTTGGGGGCTCTTTTGCCTGTTGCTGTAATTCAAGAAGGGAACCCCATTCATCTAGTTTTCTAAACAAACAAAATCCTTCTTTCAGTCAGCAGCAATAGAAGTGGCCATTGCCTTAGGAAATCTGTTAACTAATTGAAATGCCTTAAGTTAATTCATCAAGGGAACTGTACAGTACAGGAGGCTGAATGCATTTAAATATGTGCTTGTTTGAATCAATTTGGTATATAAGTAAAAACAAAACGTTTGAGAAAGAAATCACAGAATATCACAGAATATTATGAGTTGGAAGGGACCCACAAGGATCATCTAGTCCAACTCACCATCTAACACCCGTAAAGAGACCGAGAGCACATCGCAGAGCATAACACCAACCTAGATCCCTCACAGTCTAGCAGGCCACTCCGAGACGGAGGGGGCACAACGTCATGCAGCCCTACACCTCCCGGCTAGACCATGTCACTAAGCTCCTCGTCCAGTCTTCTCTTAAACACCTCCAGGGATGGTGACTCCACCACCTCCCTGGGCAGCCCATTCCAATATGCAATTACTCTCTCTGTGAAAAACCGCTTCCTAATGTTAAGATTGAACCTCCCCTGGCGTAGCTTGAGGCCGTGCCCTCTCGTTCTGGTGTCGTCAGCCTGGAAGAAGAGGTCCACACCCATCTGGCTGCAACCTCCCCGCAGGTAGTTGTAAACAGCAATGAGGTCCCCTCTGAGCCTCCTCTTCTCCAGACTGAACAGTCCCAGTTCCTGTAGTCGCTCCTCATAGGGCCTACCCTCCATGAATGAACATTTCTACCAACTAATGACCTGCTGATATCAGAGGGTAGGGGGGAGTAATGTAAAAATTTAACTATAAAATGAGTATAGTATAGGAGCCTAAATATGAGATAAAAACTAATTAGCTTTTCGCTTAATTCTGCAGTTACGAATTTTATTGACAAGGAAGGATAAGAGACATTTTCACACTTTTTTAATTATAACTTAGCTAAAATGCATGCAAGAGCCTGTGTTGTTCACTACTTGTCATACAGTTTTCAATATGCACTAGATTAGTCTCTTCTGTTTCATAAGAGATGATAGCTAATAGCCTCATTAGGTAACACTGCAGTATAATATGCTTCGTGTTTGACAGATGATAATACTGGCAGTACAAGTTCAGATGGAAACCAAAAATGTGTGAGAGAGGAAGGAATTAGAATATAGTTACAGTTGACCCTCAATTGTCGTGCGGCCACCGGTCTCCATGGCTCATTTGAAGCCCTCACTTCATGAGGACAAGCAGCTCATGAATATGCAAATTAGCCCCACCCATCACACCACCCCCCTCAGCCCCAGCATGCTAGAGTGGCATGTCAGCTCTGCCCATTCACTGCAATGCAAAGGAGTGGGAGGCTCCTGGTGCTCATGGGCACACTGTTAAAAAACCAACTTTTCTTCGCTACTTGGCCATGTACACAGGTGCTAGGACCCTCCCACCCCACTATCCCAACTCACTTCCCACCCTGGGGGGGACCCGCCCGCCCTGCTGTGTCTGCTGGGGCCAGGAGCAGCACCTGCCACTGTGCAGGGTCCAGGCTCGTGCTGGGTGCCACGTTTAAACCCATTTTGCTGCTGCTACCAAAACCCGTGGAGTGACCACAGCCACCCTGGGCATTCTCCGGTAATTTTAGGTGGGACCCTCAGAGTGCCTGCTTGGCCGCTGACTGCGCCAAGGCTGTGCCCATGGTGATGGGCTGTTGCAGGACCTGGCCAGGTGCAGCTGTCTGTTCACCCTTGCCTCCACCGGTGTGGTGGGGCCTGGCCAGCAGGGGGCCCAGGGGGGATGAGCGCAGCACAAGCTGTGTTTAAACATGCGTTCATGGGGTCCTGGAGGTGCACGGGTCT
>WEKX01012894.1:111715-126627 GCA_013390025.1 Pitta sordida
CACTTATGTCTGATTTACACACTCTTGTGATAGATGTGGTATCAGAGACCGGACTTGGTGTATGGAGATCTTTTCAGGTGGGTAGATGTGGTCTCAGCATCCTCGGAGTAGACGTCCATACACCAAACCGGATCTTGGACGCCACATCTACCCATGCCCACGGGTGCTGGGAACCTCCTGTCCCTTTGCATTGCGGCGAGTGGAGCGGAGCCGACACTGCCAAAGCACACTGGGGCTTGAGGGAGCCACCAACACTCATGCTGGGACACAGCGAGGTGAGGCCGACAGCCCCAGCGCCGCAGTATTGGAGCGGGCAGGTCCCTTGGCGCCAGGATGAGCGAGGCAGGCAGGCTCATACCAGCAGCGGTGCACATGGCCAGGCAGCAAAGGGAAGTGGTTTTTCTTCGTGGCACATCATCCCTGCAGGAGATGTGCCAGGAGTCTCCCCTCCCTTTGCACTGGGGTGAGCAGGGCGGAGCTGACGCACCGCTGTAGCACACCAGGGCTGAGGGGGGGTGTGTGTGGTGGGTGGGGCTGATTTGCATATTCATTGATATCTTTGCGTATTCATGGTTGTCAGCACATGCACAGTCGCGAGTGCACCATGAAACATAGAACCGGCGTCGCAGAGAAAATACCCCGCAAAGAAGTGAACTGGCGATAGTAGAACTGCAAAGTAATGAGGGTGTACTGTATTTTATTTTCCTATCCATGAATCTTAGAATTACAGAAAGGCTTGGAAGTGACCTCTGGAGACTGGTCCAACCTTCTCACTCAGAGCACAATCACCTAGAGCAGACTGGGGTCATGTCCAGTCAGGTTTTGAGTAATTTCAAGGATAGAGCCTTCACAAACCCACATGGGCACCTTATGCCAGTGTCAGTTCTCCCCTACAGTAAAAAAGCATTTTCTTACGTGCAAGTGGAATGTTACCAAAACTGTATGGTTACACTCCTACACTTTTCTATTTTCTTGAAATTACATGCCAGTCTTAATACTTACCCACATACATAAATATATACATATATATGTATATTTATCCCCTCTTTCCTAGAAACATATATTCATTGTGTCAGCTCTCATTTTGAAGAAATGAAGCCATGCTATTTTGAGCTCAGAAATACTGCTTACACTCAATAAACATGCTAGGTTCCTCCCTTTTTTTTTCTGTTTTTTATTCATTAAATAAAATCCAACACTTCAATTCATTGTCTATAATGGAATCCTTTCTCTTAAGCAGTGTTATGTAGAGGGAAGGTGAATTCTTCTGTCAGTTTGAAGCACAGTAATGTTTTGCATTTGGAATTTCTTACAGCAACTCTTTCAATTATGTATCTCGAACAGCGTGGCTAAAAGTGGTGGAGTTTTAAAATTTGGGTTTTTTTCCTGATTAGAGCTGGAAACAACTGCTGTTATATGGTTGTGGTGATGGATGAGAAATAATAACTTATGTAATGGAACTTGTGGGGGTTATTTATAGTCTCCAGTGTGATTTCATGGAGAGCCTCCAGAGGCAAAGAAGCAACTGATGGTACCTGCGTTCTGTAGAGACTATTCCTGTGCAGTCTCTATTCCACATGGTGTAAGGACATTGAGTTTTAGTGACGTTGCTTTTAAACTTTCTGAAGGGGGAAAAAATAAATCCATGAAATGGTGATACTATGGGTACTGCAGTGATACTAGAAAAGAGATTATATGGTTAAATATTACCAAAGGGTTTATGTAAGGCTTTTTGTGAAATCTGTCTGTAGTGGTTTAAGAACAACTGAGGTGAATTCAGAAAAGAAATAAATATCACAATAACTTTTTCTGCAACAACAGGGAGGGCCTGAGATGGTCACAGTTGTCAAATTTGGCTCATAAGGTGTTAATCTTGAATTTCTGTGTCTGCATTAATAGTAAACAAGCAAATGGGGTTTGGAACAACTATGTTCATTTTAGGTTCATTTGAAGTAGAGAAGGTGATTTTAAAAGATGATTCTGGTAATAGTGCTAGGAAAGATTTGTAAAGAGTCAGTTCCTTCTAGATGAAATTTCTAATTCATAATCAGCATGCTAGGGAATTAAGTAATCCCTCATCTAAGAATGGAATAATAAAGGGAAAAAAATCAACTAGAAATTGGCAACAAGCTATTGCTCAAACATTAGTTAATCCCTGTTGTGTAGTTATTGTCTGTGAACATGTAAATTTCTTTAGGGACAGAGATTGTAATAGCTGAGGCTTCTTTTAAAATAGTTTCAGAGGAGATGGCAGTAATGTTTGAGGGTTCATTAAATTCTGCTCTTTCTGGTGTTTGCACAGACAGCTGAGATCATAAATGTCAGTCTGTCAGTGTGATGGGTTCGTTATGAAAAGAAAAAAAAAACCTGAGTGCTTCAAAACTGTCATGAAACCAGAGATTAAACAGATTTATCTTCTTTAAGCAAGCAGTAGCAGAGGAGGGATCCTCTTTCTCTTACTATTTTCTGATCATTCCATTCTTCCTCCTTCCCTGTTACATTTTCTCAGCCCTCCTCTCTGTTGGACCTAGAGCATCTCGCTCTTCCCTCAAAGTGCCACGGAAGAGCCATCATGATTGTTACTGAAACCATGTGCATGCAGCCTACAAACTTCCCCAAGGCAGGAGAACAAGAGAGTGTAATTCAGCTCACACTGTTTATTTGAAATATTTTCAAGGGAGAATGTGTGTAATGAAGATGTGAGCAGTGACAGTGGGGAACAAATGTCTCTGTCCGTGACACAAGACTTTTAAGGACGCTGTTCTGCTTATTGATTCCAGATAAGCCTCCAGTTTATCTTGCTCAGCTGAATTCCTTCATTCTCTCATTTCAAATGGGACTTCTAAAGAGTCACGACAATTAGAGGGATCTCCATCATCAGATATTGATTAGAAGAATCCTTATTTCTTAACTCTGAATTAAAATTGGGATCAGAGAGTGTCAATGGTAGTTACTCTGCTGAGCAGTTTCTTTGTGAAATTTTGGGGATCTCTCATCTTTAGTGGTTTTTTCTTCATGTTTACAGACAAGTTTTGTGATTTTTTGACATTTGTGGATGGAAGGAGTATTTTTTGGTTTAGGTGTTATACTAAAATGTAGATTGGGTGTGGAAAGTGTTTCTTAAAAGCAAAAGAAGAAGTGATTCCCGTTGCAAAAAACATCCTTCTGAGGAAAGCCACTGTCAGTCACTGGCTGAGAGAATCCTCTGTAGCCCTATTTTGATTGTCTAGAAGTTCATTGGGAATTTACTCTTGATTCGAGTTGCAGCACTTCAGCCTGTTCCTGGTTTTTTTTCCATCCAGGTAGTAAAGCTGTGTATGACAATTCCCGTTTGCTGTAAGATGTCTGAACAGTGTTGTAAGATTCCAGGTGCTGGAGTATTTATTTTGTGTCATATATTGCTTGTGCCGGTATTGTGGAAGGCAACATGATCTAGAGGAAATGCAGAGAGGACTGAATCTAAAAGTACCAAATTCCTGATCTGTGCTTTCCACTTGCTTGTTGTACTTGCCCATTAGAAGATGTAAGCACCTGTGTTGTTGGTCTGGTTTGGAATGAGGATGAGTTTAGTCTTCTCTTAAACACCTCCAGGGATGGTGACTCCACCACCTCTCTGGGCAGACCATTCCAATGAGAGATCACTCTCTCTGTGGAAAACNGCTCAATCGTTCAAGGTGCAGTGCAGTCACTGATCAGAGAGCTGGTGCTGTCCAGGAGAGTCAAGCTAAGTTTATCTAAATGTTAAAAGTGTTTTAATTTATGGCAGAAATATACACGTTTTTAAAAATGAGATAGCTAAATTTTCATTTCTATGGTATTAACCAACTTATGCTAATATTCAGTCATTACCAACTAACAGGAAGTGTATTATTAAATGTATTTTAATATGTGGGACTACTGGCCTGTCTTGGGGGAGCTATTTGTCTCATTAAGGCACATGGTTTCATTAACTGATTAGACACTGTTTCACTAATGACTATGAATCCCTTATTTGGATTTTTTTGTAAGCAGACCACTATGGTTTCTAACAGCTTAATTCAAACTGCCAGATTTGCTTCTGAGTACCACTAGAATGGCTTATGTGTCCAGTAGCAAAGTGTGGGAGGTTCCACAATAGAAGTGTATCTGTTTCTCTGAGTAATGAATAGACTACAAATCATGTAATTCACCATCTTTGGCAACAAGGTGGGCTGTAACAGGTTTTTACTTAACACTGAATCAGCCAGATTATAGTACACAATCTGTCTGTTGAGTGTCCTTGTATATCCTTAAACACTCAAGCCTAGCCTGGTCTTCTAGGCACTCTGAAAAACAATTGTCTGTGTGATAGGACTGTTGGCCTTGGAGCATCAGTCAGGATTTCTGGTGAGAGTGTAAGGTAGTCAGTTTGGAGCATCTTTCCCTTGAATCATCATCTGCAGAGACTTAAGACAGGACTAGTTGTTCCACAACTGTGTGAATTCATTATGCACTACTTTTTTTTCTTTGTCAAGGCTTCTGCACAGCCAAGCATTTAAAGATGGGAATGTTATGTACTGAATGTCAGTAATGTAGTGGCTGTAACATTGGAGTCCAGCACCTGGGAAAACACTGTGAGACAGGGGCTGAAACACAGCCAAGAAATGTGGTTTAGTCTATATTGCATATGAAGAACCAGGGAAAGTTAACGTAGCATTACCTGGAGGGAGAAGCAACTGTTCCTAGTCTGATTTCTTTAGGTATTTGCTCAAGGAATGTCATGATGCTGATAAGCAGTGGATTGGGTGGGACAGCTGACATAGCAAGGATGCCGACAGGATACACAGTAGTTATGTTTTCCCACCTAAGCCAGGACAGCTACACAAAGTAGACATAAGCAATGGAACCTTAAAATAATGGTACAAACATGTTCAATAGGTTATCGTTCTGTAAAAAAGATATAATTACCTTTCAGAATGGATTTAATTGAACTACTTTTTTCTACTTGATCACCATTGTGCACTAAAATGCTGACTGATTATAGTCCTAATGGCTTTCATTTGCTACTCTAGAACCGTGGTCAATATAGTTATTGTCCTAAAAAAAATCGTAACAAACAAACAAGAAAGAAAAAGCAAAACCCACCAACGTAAAGAAGGCACTACACTACCTGAAGGAAGACTGTCCTGAACTTTTAACTTAAGGCTTTCCACACACTATTTTCTTATAAGCTGAGATTTATAAAGTTATTAATGCAAATTTTATCGCACTAATTCTTTAAAAATAGCTGAGCACTTGGAATTTACAGGATGTATGTACAGATCGTGCTTATTTTGTTTGTGTTTGTTATTGCTGGTGTATGCTAATTTACATTTAAATTGTTATCCATGTGGAAAGGGAGGGAAGCACAGTATGGTGCTTCATGTACTGCCTTCAGTCATAAGAGTTATAATTTACCTGCTGTGCCTTAAAAATCTCCTTCCTGCCCAGGGAGGAACTAGGCTGAACCTCCCTTCAGTTGTTTATCAGCAGCAGCCTCTTTCAGTTAGTTTGTGTAGGGAGAATGAAGAAAGCGTGCAGGAGAAACTAAATGAGATGACAGATGAAACCTGTAATTGTTTAGAATGGTGTATGCTCTGCAGGTATCTCGATGTTATCCTGCTATGGCTGGAAGAAGGCTAATCACTTCATTTGATATTCAGTATTGACTGTAGGAGGAGTTCTTATAGGGAACAAAGATAGCTTGTCCTCTACTTGATGTTCGTTTTGGTAGTTTAGAAAACGTGTATGCAGTAGAATGGGAAGTATCACACTGCTTGGTGGTTACCCCAGCTGAAAGCAATATACCTTCAGTCTATCCAAAGGGATGCCTCAGCAAGGAAGTTCTAATATTTTTCCTAAAATATTTGTTGTGAATACAACAGATTCACAGTCGGAGAGTGAGGCTTCTCCTGTGAAACGGCCACGGCTACTGGATGACAGTAATGACAGGCCCGAAGAAACCAGTCGATCCAAACAGAAGAGTAGACGTCGATGCTTCCAGTGCCAAACAAAACTGGAACTAGTACAGCAGGAACTGGGATCATGTCGCTGTGGTGAGTACTGTTTGTTAGTAGCATCTGGCTTTCTGATGCAGCCGTGCTCAAATCCGTATCAGAGGTGGAAATACAGAAAACACTTGCATTTTTTACCTTTCAAAGATACTTTAAACAGAAACTGTAGCTTCCACTGGTAGAAAAAAGTTGTAATCATTTCCTTTCTAATTTCCCCTTTAAAATTTTGGCCTTGATGTACTGCCTTGTCTCAAGAGATCTCAGATATTAATGAATTTAGCTTCAGAAGTCCCTGTAAGGTGGGAGAGCATCACACCCAGTTGACAGGAGAAGAAACCCAAAACACATCAGTAAATATATGTACGAAGATCAGAAAGTTTTTACATCTGCATTCTGCATATTGTATTATTATTAAAAAGTTAAAACAAAAAAACCCCTCTACCTGAAAGTACTTTCATCCTTATAGTTAGTTCTTGGTGGGGAGAGACTTGTTATTCACTATACGCTTAAAATCATCTCACTTGGCTTTTCCAAAGTTGTTGATGCCATTGAGGTAATTGAAGTGAGGATGGTACTCTCATGTGAACAACTAATTTGAGGTTTCATATTAAATGCAAATAATCTTTCTGAAAAAATAATTAATGTGTTTAGATTCCCGCGGAGACGTTCTTTCCTTCATGGTGCAATTGTGTTCATAACTGGTTTAAATGTGCTCATTAGAGCCAGTGATGATGCACGTGCTAGTTTTATCTGCTAATTATTTTTTCATATAACAACGTATTGAAAGCTTTCCTTGTGCTCTCTGATACTGCTTGTATTGATATATTTGCAGAAGTTTGTTTTAGTTACTCCGCTGTATCAGCTGTAAAAAGCTGCAAAGGTTTCATGTTATCCTTTGTTCTCTTCTTCAGCATCTGTCTGGCTTCATCCTGTAGAGATTACTGTTGTGTTGTGCTCTTCTGGACATGAGATAGACTTTGTTTCAGACATTAGAGCACTTCGTAGAACTATCTACGTTACCTGTGAAGCCACCAAACATGAAATCAAAAACTAATGTTGAAATTATTTTTACGGAAATCACGTGTCAGAATACTTTGAAGTATCTGGTAACATTTTTATCAAACTGAAGAAATTCAGAGCTATCAGTGGGACAGTTTGGTATGGCTCTTTCTGCTCAGCCTGATAGAGGCAGGAGTTTCTGGTCTTGGTCTGCTCTTGTCATGTTTAAGATGTTTGAGGCTACTCGCGGGTACATGGCTGAAATAGAAGAATCCTCCCTAATACTGGGAGCAAGATAGTTAGAAGAATGTAGAAAAGATTACTTAGGCATTATGTTAAATCGTTAATCTTTCCTGCATTCTGCAATATTGGAGCCATTGTTTCTACTTTATGTAAATGTTTGTTAAAGTTCATGAAATGTGTTAATAAAACATGAATATGAAAAAAATTCTAGGTTCCTCAGCAATAAGCAACAAAACTAAAATTTGCTTTTGTATATAACATCCTACATAGTTTAAAGTTGGTATTATAAACATTTCTATTCCACACATTTAGTGAGAGATGTAGAAGGTAGGAGTCTATTTCCATGTTTACAACAGGGCTGAAAAAAATGGAGGTCTTTGGTTTATCTTTGCAGTTATAACGTTTCATTAACAATGTATTTGGTAAGTGTATGTTATCTACAATGAAATGCTCTCATGTGAAGGTGATTGTAGTCATATCCTATGCCACTTACTTTTAATAGTTACATTAATAATAAGCAGACAAAACCCTGCTGCTGAGCAACACAGGTCATCTCAGCTTCATATCACCTGAACTGCTTTACCAGTACTCATGAGCACGTGGCTGTTGTCATTTTTAAAGATGCTGCATTAGAAACATTCTCAGCAACTTGCCCTGTTATCTGTAAAATTAGATTGCTTTAGATCATGAGTTACAAGCCTGATAAAAACCTTGGGGAGGAGGTGATGAGAAATGGAACAGAATAAATATGTTAAATTCTCATTCATTGAAAATATTTCTTAAATCCATATGTGATCAGGTTATCCTTTTTTGTCATTATGTGAAACACAGGTAATGATGGGTGTTCCACTGGAGGTGGTGAGATATAATCTCAGCTGTTGTAAAATAACCACATAAATACTTCAAAAGTAACGGTCAAGGTAGAACATTGTTTGATCTGCACTCTGAACCACTGATACAAGATTCTTGGCATCTTAATCCTTAACTGAAGTAATAGGAAAAGAACGTGGAGGAAAACCTCTCAGCTTTAAACATTAAAAGGAATTCTGATAGTCAGGATCAATGAAAAGGCAGACATCCTCTTCAGAATGGCAAATGTATGCGTTTCCTTGGATGTAAGAGAAAAAGATGCGCCACAGGGAAAAGTTCCAAAGCTGTGTTTGAAACACTGTTGTTAAAATCCAAATTAATGCCCCAGAACAGCAATTTTATTGTTTGCCGTTACACATACTCTTGTCCTAATGTTGAAAGTGCTGTAAATAATCTTCTTTTTTGATGATGTGTCCCAGTGACTCTTTCAATGAGATTTTTAATGGGACCTAGTGGAACAAAAAATATGTGCGTACTGGAGAGTGTCTTATTGTAGACATACCTGCAAATATTGATCCAGCTAACTGCTGGATCAATGGGGTACAGCTTTTTTGAAAAGGAGACAGTTTGTTGCTGCTTTAAACCAGTTCTGAGATCTCTGGTAGACTGCTACATTGGCACTACTGTCCCCTGTAAGACTTGTTCAGAGAGAGGTGATGCTGCTGAGCTCATTGCCTTGACACTACATGGAATTTTAGACAGATTTGACAGTGCTGCAGGGCTTTGCTGTGAAGAAAAACAATTCACTGTTGAGATGGGAGTTCCAGCAATTCAAACACAACATTTTTCAGATGTAGGAAGATTTGTTTGTTTTCATATGCACATACTCTCAAGATCTTTCTTCGTTCTTCTTCCACTCTGTTCGAGTTATTAACTGCTGACAAGAAATTCACATCTCATAAATAATGCTTAAGAGCCATTGCTATATAAATTGAACGTATTGAATGTATTAGGAATTGTGATGGGCCTTTTTGTAGCATAGTACGCCCGGAGCAGGAAGAACAGAGGATGTCATTTTCATTAATTTCTAATGAGGGGCCAATTAAAGCTAAGGAAGGAACTCGGAAGGGAAGAGTCACAGAGCTCCCCTGAATCCTGTACCCTGGGGCTGTCAAACGAGTGTGCTGCCAAGCCTCCCCTGAAAGTTCCAGTAAATTACAAACTCATCCAGAGCACACATAGACAAATTCAGCTTCCCTTTGATCTTCAAAAGAGCAATTTGTAAAACGAGTTCTGAGCCTTTTCACACAGCAAACTGGGAGAAGTGATAGGACTTGTTAATTGCTGATGCACTTTGCAGGCTTCAGTGAGAAAGAGAAATTTTAAAATGAGTTTTCATTTTGTGCCTCTGACTGGATAACCTTTAAATCAACACTACTAGAACAAAATCAGCTTCCTGTGAAATGTTCCTAGGTGACAGTACAGTAGACATCTTCTCCAGAAAGCAGTGTTATCTAGTTTGGGGTGGATGGAATAAACTTTGAATAGTTCCATGTCTTACAATGGATAATGAATATTGAAATAATTTAAGAGGCAGTTTTATCATCGAAGAATTGCAGGAATTATAATCTTCAAGCTACACTCTGTTACAGCATTTCTGTAAGCAGTCCAAAATCAATTGTCTGTGATCCTTGATCTGAAAATTAAGTTGATGTCTTAATGATTACCACAGACTTGCTTCAGAGCTAGTGGCAGGTAATTTGTGGGTGAAAGTAGCTATATAACACAGAGTTCTGGAAATGTACTTTTGAAAAAGGTGGGTTGATTATTTGCAAATTGCACTATCAATTTCTAGGACTGGTCTTCATTACTTAGCCAGATGTATATTGCTATTAAATAAAGTTGTGTATGGTTTTAGAAGACACTGAGCTGTAAACTTTTGATCCGTAAAAATTATTTGCGCTGAAAACGTATCTTAATTTTACGTCAGAGTCGCAGTATTTTACAGCGAAAAGTGGTTCTGGTACCTCTTGCTGTGTAAAGCCAGCAGACCTAAGTCTGTAGTGGTCTTTTTGGTAGAATTGCATGAGAGATACGAGGATATTCTAGATGATCTGTAATGTTAGGTCCACTTCTAGGACTCTTGGCAGTCTGTGGGGTGACCAAGAAAATGGGTGCTGGAAAGTAAAGCCTACCTTTAGTTTCCAGTACCAGTGTCACACAGAGAGGTCGCCTAGTTGTTAATGTGTTTCGTAAAAAGGAATCATGGGGGTTTTGTGTTCTTTGGCCAGAACAGATATTTAATAGGATGGGAAGACATTGAAACCTTCCGGTTTGATCACATTTAAAAAATAATTGCTCAGTTGTGGTGCATTCTGGTCCAACAGTTTTTAGCCGTATTTCTTGCCAGTATGGACAAGGAAGACCTTCTCAGAGTTTCACTGGCCAAAGTTGTGTTGTAACAAGTTACAGTTTCCCGGAGTACAGACTGACTTAACAGTTGTACTCTTGCTGCTGTTCTTGGGGAAGAAAGACTGCCGTGAGTACTACCCTCAGGCATAGGTGCAGGCAAAATGTGGTGTTCTGCAATTTTGATTCGATGTTGGCAAGTACTTATGTTTGTCTGTTTTTTTGTTTGAAAGGATGTTTGCTCACAAGTGGCCTCTACAGCAGTAAGACTTGAGCAAGGGAACAAGAGTCTGACTTAGCTGTTTAGCCAGAGTTCTCTCTCACACTGCTGAGCACTTGAGAGTGTAGCGCATTGTTGGGACCCACCATGCACTGCTCCTTTATAATGGTGTAAATTTCCTTCCTGGCTACTCTGCTGATTTTTCCACATCACTTTTTTTAGTTCAGTTCTGTGTGAATCTGTAATAGCCTGTTGAAATACTTTCCTTGGTATTGTTATTGCTTTACTTCTGTTTTGGTCTTCTGCGAAGCAGAGGGATAAGAGGCAGAGAAACACTGAACACTTGTGTTAGCTAGCAGAAACAAAATGTGTCCATACAGCAAAGACTACACCTATTATACAGATAACTGTGCCAGTGAGCCTCGGTGCGATTGAGGTATCAAAAAAGTGGAAGAAAAACAGCTGCAGATTCTTAAATTGTATAACAGAGCTGCTGGTTCATAAGCAGAAGAGATGAGACACTTCTTTGGATTGTGCCAAAATAAATTTTGAATGATTTGATTTACTCAGTTAATTTAGAAATAATCTTCAGAAAGAAAGGAAGAAAGAAAGAAACTTGAATAGATGAGCTGCTCCGTCTTTATACAAAGTCATCCAACATATGTTGGACTAATGTTTCTCTTCAAACTTGGTAAGATATTCAGTCACGGTTCCATTTCCATTTTTGTGGAGCGGTATTTGTAATGGTGATGGTAAATTCATTTTCTGGAATGTTTCTGTGGTAGAAACCAAAATGGCTTCAGGGCATGATTATGTATTGGTAAAAATATGTGCTTCCACTGATTAAAATGAAATATGTACACTGCTTCTGGAGATTATGAGTCAACCAGTTCCGTAAGAAGTATTAAAAGAAAAACAAATCTTATTAGTAACTGGTTATGTACTACAATTCTGGCAAGTCTTGCTGTTAGCCCTTAAGATGTACCATACTCAGCTCTCTTCTGTTGGCTGTTCTCCTACGAGAGTTGGTCCCAGAATGGTTCTTTTGCTTCAGCCATTTCAGTAATGCCTAGCATTGTAGCTAGCATAGTTGCCACATGTATTAAAAAGCTCTACCAAAACATAAAACATGTTGAAATTTGAATTTCAACTCCATGGAGTTGTTGGGGGTGGGGGGAGGGTGAAGATGTTATCCCAAGACTCTAATTTAATTGGGAGGGAATAGGAACTGTTAACTAATGTTGGTCTTTCTGAGTAATATGAAATTAAACTGAAAATACTGGAAATTAAACAGTTAAAAGTAGCTGATTAATTGGTGCATCATGGGTTGCAGGGGTAGGACCCAGAAAAATGCTTTACTGTGTAGGTTTTAGAAAAGCTGTCCATAGCTTTGAAAGTGTAAATGGAGTTCGTGCTCTGCTTATATAATTAGGAATCACTAAATACATTTTGAAGAGGCTCCAGTACATTCCCTAAGCTTATTCAATTAGCATGGGTTTCTTACAGCATGTGCTGATTCTGGTTTCTTTCACCATTTTGCTTGCTTGCTACCTAAGGTTTGGCAGTGTTGATTTAGTAATGTATACCAAACCTGTTAGTTACCTTCCTATAGTCCCAGTCAGTAACTGAAACAGGTCAGTCAGTCTCTTAAATCCCCAGGTTCTCCTCAAATAAACAAGTTAGCATGTTTATTTTAAAAACAAAACAAAATGTGGTTTTATTTTGACACTGCTGATGTGGTAAGTCCTTCAGTATATAACCTTTAGGGGGTTTTCGCGTGGAAACTACAGTATGAGGTAAAAAATGAGCATTTTGTTGGTGTGCCACGCTAGGACTCTTCTTTCCTACATACTTTATTACAGGTTGCAGAAGAACAAGTATATTCATAAAACAAAAGGATGCAGTTTTGAATTGTCTTGTATGCACAAGTGACACATGGCCTAGTGAACTTGAGCGTAAGAATCTGAGACTACCTTATTTCTATTTCCATCTCTTTCAGTACCTTTAGGGAAATAATTTGCTCAGTCTTTGGGACATTTTTTTCTTATCAGAAAAATGAAGATAATAAGCTCCTACCTACCAGATGTTAAAGGAAATTTTTTTGAAGGCTGAAGTGCTCTACCTTTTCAATTAAAATTCTTTCTTTAGAGTGTTCTCATTTATCCAGAGTCTTGCAGGCACTTATTTCAACTTCACCAGGACTCTGCACATGAAAAACTTCTGCTGGTCAGTCAGAGTCTGCAGCAATCTGTTATCAAATGGAAAGATACGTCTCCCTGAAAGTGAATCAAATAGTAATTCACAGAAGTATGGATTTTACTAATGTGTTTGATATTTGAAGTAGACACAGAAATATGCCAAAAATGTGCCATAATAATCTGACAAATCCTGAAGGATTGTTACCTGCTGGCTCAACTGACCATGAGGTAAGGCTTAGGTGGGAGAATGATGCCTGGTGAAAAATCTGAATTGTTTACAGGAAGAAGTTAGCAACAGTTGCTTCATCAGAACTGTAAGGAGAAAAGGGATATTGAAAGGAATTGTCAAAAATTTGCTTGAAAAGTCAGGATTCTTCCCAGTAATTAGAGTATTTTCCCCTACAAAATAAATAAATAAATTAATTAAATATTTGTTAAAGGAAAATGCTGCCTGTGGTCCTAAATTACATCATTCAAGTATATGAAGGTAGGTACTGAGACTTGAGACTACCCAGTTCTCTTCTAGGTTGCTGGGGATGTTCTAAGGAAAATGGGTACATTCTAAGGAAGTTGCATCAGTGTGCATCAGTTTTCACAAAAGTAAAAAGAATAATATTAGTCTCTATCAGGGCCTTTTTGTACAAAATATGTCTGGCTTCAAAGGAAAGTTTTTGCAATCACTGAGGAGTATTCACGAAGTCTTTAAAAGTAATATGTTTATATAACTATATCTGTATTGAATTGAGAATGCTCGTTTAGGGAGGTGTTCACAGCTGTTTAACATTCCTGGGTTGCTGGAAGTTTTGCAAGTATATGCACAAGTGGTGGATGAGGGTCCTGTCATATTCTGAACAAGCTGGAGCACGGAGTGTTGTGTAAATCCACACCAGAAAAAAAAAAAAAAAAAGGAAGAGTGGAAGTGTACATTGCTCTAAGCATTTGTTTTCCTTTTTGGTGTAAATAGAGCTTCTGAATGGAAGCTCTATTTTCCTGCAGTTAGAAGAATTACTCTTGACATAGATTGCAAGAGGCTACAGGAATAGAAGACTTGCATGGAACAGAACATGTAGTGTAAGAGACCCTGGACATAAGGTATAAATAGGGAGTAAAGACGTAAGATACATTTTATTTTGGTTTAAAAGAAATAAATCTTCTTCTCTCTAGTGATTTGGCCAGCAAGCCTAGCTGTTGTGAGATTGTAAATCAATGTGGTGCAACCTCTAGAAAGCTACTGAAACCCAAGGCATAAATAATACAACTCAGGAAGTACACTGAAAATCAAACCAGGAATCATATTCAGCATGTGATGAAGTCAAAATACATGCAGGATCCAGGAGAACTGTTAGAATTAATGCAACATAAATGTACTGTATGTTGGTATAGACCCTTTTGTTATTTATTTCAGTTCCATATTAGTAGCCTTATCTTTCCTGCATTTTCATTGAGCTAAACAGAATTATACACATACATTATTGAGTTGCTCAGTATTGCTTGCTGTTTTAATTAAGTTACTGAGTACAACTTCAGTTTTTAATTAAATCCTCTGGGAGAAGTGCATTAGCCCAGGTGGGCTTGGCATAGAGGATTATGGAAGTTCTAATTGTTGCTCATGTAGCTCTTTTGAAAGTGTTTTACACTGCCCAGGTCCCTGCACTGATACTGAGATAGCTCTGTCTTACATCCTTTCTCAGGTGCAAATATGTGCCCTTTCTCAGGACACATATTTTAAAGATTTCACACTTCTCAATTCTAAATATGCTGGGTAGGAAACAAGTTTTTCTTTGTATGCTGGTATAGCCTATGGAAAGTCTAATTTTATTGGAGTCCTAGGATTTGCTATTGTTAACCTATTAGTATAGTTTACTTCACACAGAATCACACAGAATACTACGAGTTGGAAGGGACCCACAGGGATCATCTAGTCCAACTCACCAGCTAACGCCCGTACAGAGACCGAACACACACCCCAGAGTGGTGAACATAAACCTAGTTCCCTCACAGGCTCACAGGCCACTCCGAGCC
>WEKX01012894.1:126762-141216 GCA_013390025.1 Pitta sordida
TCCGGCAGTTCAACATTTGCCCCCAGTTTGGTATCATCTGCAAACTTGCTGATGATGGACTCAATTCCCTCATCCATATCGTCAGTAAAGATGTTGAACAGTGCCGGGCCTAACACTGATCCCTGTGGGACTCCACTAGTGACTGGCTGCCAGCCGGATGTGGCACCATTCACCAGCATTCTTCTACTTTATTATCTATCTATTCTTGAATGCTAGGAGGCCTATTTGTATAATTCTGGTTCTTCACTGTATATTCTTTTCTTTAGATTGATTGTCTCACATCCTGCAGGGTATAACCTTGTGAAACCAGAAATGATACAGGAAGTGCAGTATTCTTTCAGCGTGTTCTTGGTTCTGCAAACATAGCAATGACTGTTCCTTTTGCAAGTGTAGCAGTGATTCTATTTCCTCCTTAATACATCATTGCAAGATCACACAATTATTCAAAAAAAGGAATGTCTTTTCACCTACCTAAAGTCTAAACTTTTAATGTTGACCCTAGCTTTTCCTTTCCCTTACGTTAGTTGTTGATGTTTACTGGCTTGCGCCTCTGTTGATGCTGTAAGTTGTTGGGAGCAACTCAGAATTCTCTAAAAACTCTAAATTAGCAATTCTCTAAAATTTCTCTTGTTAAATTAAACTTTAACCTCTTGGTTGGGTTGGGGGTTTTTTCCCGTCTTTAAGCATCAACATTTGCACAATCCTTTTGGTTAAAAAAGTTTCTTTCCGTTACGTTGATGGATTACGTGACAAATTAAAATTATGATTTCTAGGCAGTTGTATCCATTATCATAGATGAACTGGTATCAGAACCCAGTTCTATATACATTTCACAAGAGCAGTAACTGAGCGTTTGTCCTGGTCAGGCAGCTTGTGGTGTCACAACCACTGCTTCTGCCCAATGGCTGTGGATTGCAACTGAGATGAAAAATTGAGGACAGTCTATAAGGTTGGAAGAGGAGCCTAGAGAAGAAATGTGTAGGTCAGTGATCACTGAGGTATAATGCAGTTTAGAGGTGAATATTGGTTGTGTGGTGTATCCGTGAGAATAATCAACCTAAGTTACTCTGTTAGTCTGACCCCAATAGATACTGGCCTTAACTCACAAATCTGTAGTGGAGTGAAGAAGCTGTGGTATAAGAAGTATTTACTCTTATGTTCCTGAGTTCTGTACAGCAAAAAAAATATTTGCTCCAAATCAAAATATTTACCACCATTTTTTTCTAGTACACGGCAGAACTGAGATACAAACCTGACTGAGACCTGCAATATTCAGGCAGACCTGACTAACAGCAAACATTTCCTAATGGCAGCAGCTTACTCTTATAAAACAGGTGTGCTGTATTTGTGACTGTGTTTCATTGATGGTTCTTTGGTATTCAGAAATAATCTGAAAAATTCAGTTCTGTTCCTAAACATGCTCCCTACTTCTATGGAGTTAGTATCCACTAGAGCCAAAGTAGGACTTGAGTCTAGAAGAGTACCATATCTTAATTTTTGTCCACTCCAAAGAAACAGGGGGAAGCTTTCTTTTGAGTTCTGTTTTCAAGAGATAGAATAGTGTCTTGAAGAAAATCCATATGAATTGTTGATTCAAGAAGCCCCCCTCTGACATGATATAAGTTCTCTGTTCAAAATTTGTGTCACGTTTAATGTAGGAAAAAATAGTTTGACAGCTTTCTGTGCAAGTAGTAAGAAAATAGGAAAGTGTATTTGAAATTAGCACGAGTTGGGATAAAATGTAGTTTGTTTGCAGAGTCTCCACAGTACAGAAGTGCATCTCTTGTGTGCTCCCTAAAGCAGCTTCCCAGGCTTATTATCTTAAAGAAAATAGGCAGAAGACACTTTGAAACACAGGTTATATGTGACTAAATTTGGAAATACGAAATCTTTTTCTTGCAGTCTAAAGAATTCTTGCAGAATCTTTAACCATACCTGTCCTGTGGCTGTTACAGTATTATGTCCTCTCTCTTTTGTGTACAGTTTCTTCTGTTCATTTCTTGGGCAGTTCTTTTCCCGAATAACTGAGGGGCTTTTCCCCTTCTAATGCCCATGCATGCATATCGCTTTACCTTCTTTATGGCAGACAGAAAAATAGAGGAAGAAGGCAAAAAAAGAGGTTCATTCCCTTCTTTTCACCTAAGCATAAACCTAGTAGTGGAAATACAAAATGAATCTATAGCATCTCCTAAGCACTCTGAGTGAGTCTCAGACATAAAATTTTATGTAGCATCAGAGATATCACAGAGCTGTGCGTTTCCAGCATGAAACCTTAGATTAGCAGTGACTGAAGAGCAGGATGGAGGTCCCAAGTTGCATCTCCAGTCCAAGTGACTGAAGAGCAGAGTAAAGGAAACATTCTAAGCTGTATTATTCCACCACTTTCTTTTCCTCCCTTTGATTTATTGATTATTTTGGTGTTCAGGAGTAAGTGTCAATGATCTATATAATGAAGAAAATGTTGAGAGGTAAGTTGCAGTGATCATAGCAAATGGTTAGAAAAATAAATTAACAGGAAAAGTATCCTTCTTTCTACTGTATGTTTCATGAATCTTTTCTAGCTATGGGAGGGATTGTGGACCTGAAATGCCTTGAGAGGGCAATGTTTAGGATAATGTACATTGATATTTAGGAACTTTTTAGGTTAACATTCGCCATCCCCTCATCTTGGAGTGGAAATGATAGAATAGGCTGGCTTAAGCTATGTTCTGTGGAGTTTTAATAAATACATTTTATCTGGTTATAAAGCATCACCATAATGTGGCTTACTCTGCTTTTGCCTTGGAAATTAATGACAAGATTCACAAACAAGTTATTCTGAGCTACTTTAGCACTTAATCACACTCCATGACAGCTTGTAAAGCTGTGAGAGGAAAACAGGAGAAGAGTTTAGCTCACTTATTTCTAAAAGCTCCTTGTGTAGTTTGGTGGGGTTTGGTTTGGTTTTATGGAAAGTGTCAATGAAACTGAAATTACTTGAGTTGTGTAATGAAAACTGAAAATGCGAGGGCAAGCCATTCTCCGCAGTATAAAAAGAATTAATAATTAGACCATATACAAGAATGGATCTGTCTAGAAGGAGAAAAATACTAAAAATCAGCAGGCTAGAATATGTTTATTTTGCAGAATAGCAGTGGCACTGTAAGTTTTATTAGTCTGGACTATAGCACACTTCCATGTCCTCTCATTACTGCATGTTCATTTTTGAACAATTTACAGAACACCGGGGGATCAAGCTGGATTATCCTGAAATCCAGGGAGCAAATGTTTTCTGAGTTACTCTATGTACAAACCTTTAGGATCTTGCTTTGTATCTTGGTAGCTATTTCTTCTACTCTTCCATTAATTTCTTACTTATTTCTTATCTTAAAAAAAAATATTTCCCTCCCACACTTTTAAGAATTAGCTTTATTGCTAGAACAATTTGCAACATTTAAAATCCTTTTTCCAGTTGGAAGGGATGGGGGAGATGCATGAATGTTGCTTTAGGAATTACTAGGCAGTTTGGTGAATGATGTCCAATTATTCTGAACACTGCTGCAGCAGCACGTATCACGGCATGAGCTAATCTCCTCTGCTGGCTCATCTACCTGGTTTGGCTGTGCTGTGTTATATCCTGTAAATATGTTCATCTTTTAAAGAGATGTTAAAATGTATTCTTGCGCAGAAACTTGCTTATAGATTCACACGTACCTTGTTAGATAATATATCTTTGGTAGAGAATTTTTACAGCATCTTCAGCCCTTAAATTACAAGATGGTTTTAAATTCTGTTTGAGTATCTTTTGAGTAGAATTTCAAATTTGCAAGAGAAATAAAGTATCTTGTGAAGAATATAAAGAAGTTAAAGGACATAGCACAGAATTCTACACATTAGTAAGATTCTTTTGAATAGGCTTTGTATAGGGCCCTATACAAATAGATTGTTTATTAAGGAAAATTTGGAAATGGTGTAAACTGCAAGTTCTGACAGTTTTGAACTTCCACCTTTTGACTTGGGAAGAAAAATTATAAATAATAATACTAGTGGACAGGTAAGATGATTTTGAAGTATCGAACTCTGTGGATTTTTATGGTAATATTGACTGCACTTTGTTTTACCTACCAGTAGGAGGTTCTTTGAATGAATCAAAAGGCGTCACTGTAGTATACAAAGCTAAACCTTCAGAGCACAGTGCTTGGAATGAAAACAGCAATGTCTAGCATGAACAACTAAGATGAGTGATGGTTCTTGGTAATGAAGGGCTTTATTTTTTCCTGCCAGCAGTGATACTTTAATGGCTTAGCTTTCGAAAACACAAAATTGTACCTCTACATACGTGAGGTCCGGTTTTCTTCAGTAGATGGAGCTGCTGAATTCACCGTATGACAGATGTGCTGCATGGCAGAGTCCAAATATGATCTCTGTTCTTAAAAAACAAAAATATGAATATACAGAATATCAGGGTAATTGTGGCAGCATGCAACAACTTTTTAGGTCATAAACATCAAGATGTTTCCAGTAGGGATGCTTTTAAGTGTTTTAAAAATCATATTGTAAATGTGTAAGCCAGGTAAGTCTTTAATAAGCTTATTTAGCACTTCCACTGATTTTCAAACCATGCTTGCAAACAAATCTGTCTTCTTTTAGTGGTTTTCTGAATGTCTTATCAATGAGATCAGGACCAGAATCTCTTGGTGGGAGCAAAAGAAGTTTCCTTTCTATTACAATGCTATTCATGTAATAGGGATCATTGTATTTATTTTATATTTTATGTAACAGTGGGATGTTTTCCAGCAGTACATTAGAAAAGCCTGGTACTTCATGCATGGCCAAGGATATCCACTAGTGTAGTCCCACCAGTGTGCTGTGCTTCTCCCTTGGTGGCTGGCAGTAATCCAATTGCTGGGTATTTATGCCACATTCTGGAAAGTCTGACTACTTTCTGTTGAGTTAACAGAAAGAAAGAAATTCTAATGAAATCAGAGACCCACAAAAATTACAATTGGCTTTGGTGTTGTGGATTACCATTTAGTTGATTTTTTCCTAATGCTTCGCTTATCATTCTATTGGTATTTTCGTTGCTTACTGATTTTAGAATTTGAAAACAGCGAGCTGAGAACTAAGTGGAGGTTTGAGTTGAATTATTTGCTTATTGTCATTCCGTACTTCCATCTAACCAGTGCTCTTGAATGTAGCAAGGAAGAAAATGGAATGGTTTTTCATCATCACACACAAACAGCAAACTATAGGTCAGTGATATTTTCAATAAGGAAGACTATTTTGTTTTCTGTCCTAACTGCCCTATCCCAGCAGATTCCTTAGGAATAATGAAAGCAACTTCACAGCTACTTGTATGTGATCTTGTGCTTCCTTTGAATGACTCCTCCATAAGGCAGAGATGTACACTGCTTTATGGCTTTAGCCATTTATGCTCTGGTGATGAAGTGATTTTTTGATGATGTATTTCTGAGGTGCTGAGAGGAACTCAAATGTTTTGAGGCACTATATAATGTGTTTCCAAGATGGTTGCAGTAGAGACCTGAGGAGTAGGTGTTTCATAGTTTACTTCTAACATCAGAAAACAATTGAGTGCTGTGAGATGTATTATTACGTTTACTAGATTGAAATCTTCTATGCTTAGAGTGGAAATCTGGTGTGTGTTTGGTTGATGATTTGGGTAAATGAACTTCAGTTGGCAGATAGATTCCCTTTCACAGTGCTGTTTCCCTTAGCTGAAAGTTATTTATTTTGTCTTTTAGTTATAGCATGCTAAAAGAATTTCTGCAGTAAATTCCTTAAGGGGAGACAACTTGTCTTTGCTGCTGTCCCATAATGAACTTAACAGCAAATACACTGCAGAAGTTCATTTACCTAACTTTATAAAAGCAGAGTTCCCAGGAGAAAAAGCTTCACCTCTAAATATGGATTGTCTTTAAGGATCAAAATACAGGTATGTATATCGACCTTCTGCCCCAGAGCACACGAGTTAATAAAGGAACTGTTGTAAAACTGATATGACCTCAGACACTTGTGCGCATGGAGACCACAGAATGTCCTTTCTGATTTCCCAGCCAGTGAAGAAGCAAGGAGTGAATAGAGCTGTAATAATTGAATATATCCACTCTGAACTAATGAAAAAATGTTCAGAACTACTCTCACTCAATTAGCTACTATATAATAGTGTTTAAAAGTCCTTTAAATTTTAAATAAAACCTACAAAAATGCAAGTTCCAGTCTTTAAATGGACTTAGACATTTGAAGTAATGAGACTAAAGATCTGAATTTTTTTTTTGGAAATGGAAATTCCCCTTTATATGTAAAAGTATCTTAGTAACATTCAAAATATGCTTGGTTATTCTTTCATTATATACTATCTGTTCTAACTAGCAGTACTTTAATATGATCCAAATCAGAAGATTCTGTGATTCTATATATTAATAACAGGTTTAGGTCATTTAGTTGCTGAAATTAGAAATATTATTCCCATGCTCCGGGAAAATGAAAGTTACCTGTCATTCTTTTGTGAACAGTTACTGGAATTCCATTCAAGAATGTGTAAAACATACTTGACTAACAGAAGAAAATTAATAATACAGTCATACCTTTGGATTTTCAGGATTTGGGTCTTGTGTGGTTCCCACGGGACATTAAATCCTTGAATTTGGGTTGGACATTAATATGACAAATTATTGCCAAAAATATGGCAACTTTGCAACACTGCAAAATCCGGAGTTCCCTTTAAGACTAGGAGTGTTTTCCCTGTAACTGCAGCGACTAGCACAGGCAGAAGTGCTGTGTCTAAGGCTATGCATATGTGTGTATGTGCATATACATATATGTGCTGGCAAGTCCAGGCTGGCTGCCTGTCCCTGTGTGCGAGCCTGTCTGTGAGCGGCTGTGGAAGGTTTTTATACAGACTTTGTCAACAATTTAATGTTGCCAAACTGCTGTGAGCACCTCTGGAGTGCCTGCGGTGGCCAGGCTGCCAGCGGCAGCAGCAGGGAGCTGTAAGGCTGTGGTGCTGGGATGGACACTGGAGAAGACAGAAGAGGGCCCTGTGTGTGCTAAGCCAGCGCCCAGCGGGGCTCAGTCCCCTGGCAAGGCTTAGGGTGACAAGGAGCAGGCGTGACTTCTGTGGAGCTGCGCTGGGTCTCAGTGCCCACCCGAAGCAGCCAGGGCAGGCAGCACTGAAGCATCCCCGCTCAGGGCCCTGTGTGCCCTAAGTCATGCTATGGACCCATGTGTATAAGCCTTTCCCGATAGGGAGCAGCCATGAAGGTGTACAGGAGCGAGGAAGGGACCGTGGCACGTCTAAAGGCACCGTAAGACTTACAAATGCCACATAACCTCCACAGCACTCATAAGGGAGTGATCTATAGCTGTCTCCAGCGAGCAAGAGGCGGTGCCCACCCACCCCGCAGGGCCGTGCCAGTCCCATGCCATGGGAAGCACCGATGCTGGCCCTTAGCAAAGCAGAGGCACCACATGTACATCAACTGGGAAGCTCTGCGAGTCACTGAGGCAGATTCACGGGAAAAATTTCTGCGAGTTGATGAGGTCCCAATTATGACAACGCGAATTACCGAGGTATGACTGTACATCTTGTGGGATAAGTGTAACATACAGTACCGATTTTCCTACATGAAAATAGATGCTCTAAAAACAACTAAAAGGTATTCAAAAAAGAAATAGAGATATGGCAAAGCACAGACTATTGGGAGTGGCAGGGTAGAAAAGAACATCATGAAACTATGTTTGTCTGCAAGAGGCAGGAGACTTTGTAAAAGGTGAGGAGATGGGAATTGAAAGGTCATGTTCAGAAGTGATAAATTGTTTTGTATATGTACTTTCTTAGTAGGATTTTTTTTTATTTATAGGATTGTCAGAAGGGACTTGCTGAAACAGTATACAAGGTTGTATAAATTTTAAAGATCTCAGATAGCATTTGATAGCATTTTTACATGTGCTTGTTAGCCATTTGGAAAGGACCTATAAAACCATCAGGGTTTAGAAACAGTTTTTACATAGAAAGGACTGAGACATCTCCTGCCTAGGAGTTTCTTGCATCTGCTTCTTAAACATTCATTGCAGATAGGATGATGTACTTGATTTTTGAGCTTATCTAGTCAGGTATTTATGCATTCTTGTACCTTCAGGGGACATTGGTTCAGCAATTGAAGTCTTACTTCAGGAAGGGAAGCCTTCAGATCTTGTGAAAAAGAATTGAATGAAAAGCCTGTTCAGTACTAAAGCTACAGTCCAAGGATGTTTTCATTTTAACAATCAGACTTTGAATTTTTGGCACCTCAAGAAAGATATTTATCACATTTTACTCTGGTATGACCCAGATTGAGATTGAAGTGGAGGCAATAATGACAAGGGGCGACATACGTATCAATTCAATCTGCATGTTTCCATCCATGTTTCTAAATTGTATATACCAATACAGAAAACTTACCTTCTTTGCTTTGTTCCTCGAATGGGGTTTCAAAGACAGCTATGGATAATAGTAATGTCTTTTCGTATCCTGGTGCTATTGAAACAAAGAGCAAAGATAAATCAGTTTTTCTTCTTTTTTTTTTTTCTTTTAATAATTCCATGTGTAATGCTTTTTCCTCTTTGTTTTTTAAAGCCATCCTAATATAAAGGTAGCCTGTTGTTCTCTCCTGCAATTGATGTTTTATAGTCTAGGAACTTTAAATACTTCAAACACACATTTATATGTACAATGAGCCCCCACTTTTTGCGGGGTACCAGGTCCAAGGAAAAGGCACGGATGATGAATTTAGGAATATCCAATTAGGCCCCACCCATAGCCACACCCCTTCCTCTCCTGAGCTCTAGAGACCGTTTCTGGGACTGCTCACTGCCCTATGCTGCCTCAGGAGACCTAAGAGAATGCCTTCCCGGCCAGGAAGTCATCTTTAAACTCAACTCAAATGTGATCAAACATGGCAAAGGCGCCAAGCTGCACCGAGAAAACATTGGCTCGTGTTGGTCGCCTGGGTGCTGCTTGACATGGCTGGCAGCTGCTGCGTTAGGCAGCGAGCCAGGGCCAGGGCCCCAGCAGGAGTAAGCGTGCCCCCTAGGGTCTGCCAGGCCCTGGCCACAGGAGCTGCCTGACTGTGGGCACAGAGGAGGAGGGGGGGCATGGCAGCTGCACTTCATGAGCCTCTACTGAAACTGGCCCAGCAAACCAGCCCGTTGGCCTTTTCCAGGATGGGATGATGCCATCAGGGAGTGCCGGAGTGTGCCAGGAGTGGTGTGAGTTTTCCCCCCCACTGCCCCGCTTTGGGAGAGGGTGGGGGCATGGTGCCAAAAACTGTTTCAGGTTGTGGCTAAGGCACCGGCTCCCTAGCATTGCTACAGCAACGGGCAGCAGGCAGTTCTGTCGCCGGCCCCAGCAGGGCTGGCTTTGGCACAGCGTGGAGCTGGGAGATTGTGGGAGGTGGGACAGTAGCAGACATGGAGGGACTCTGGCGATGCTGTCAGAGTTTGTTGGAAGGTTGCCTGTTCTTACTAGAAAGCTTTATTCCATTCTGCCCCATCCCTGGAAGTGCTCAAGGCCAGGTTGGATGGGGCTCTGAGCACCCAAGGAAGGCGCCCTTGCCCATGGCAGGGGGGTGGAACTAATGAAAGCACATCTCCGCCCCCTAAGCCCTGGCGGGTGCAAGGATGCTTTGTGCTCAGCTGCTGGGGAAGTGTTCAAGGTGTGAGGCTACCACAGAACTCACTTGTCTCAGGGGAGGTGGGGGGGGGATGTCTCGTTCCTCACCAGAAGGGGCTGTTTGGCTGTTCCCTACGTGTGATGTAGGGTCTCACTGTCTGGAAAACAGGTAGTGGGCAGTAACAGCAGGATACGAGGACTGGTACAGAGGCTCTGGGCCAGCAAATGACCCCAGACTGGGTTGGGTCCGGTCCCACAGCTCTCTCCATGACAGGTGCCGGAGCCAGTGTAGGGCCTGCAGGGGCCTCTGTCCGGCCACCACCCACCTGAAGGGCCCTGCCGGGCCCAAGGCTGCCAACAAAGCGAGGCGGCCCAGCCCAGCCACCACCTCTCCACAGCACATCCAGCAGGGGTGCTTTGAGTGGGCAGGCAGAAAACGCCCAAATGTCTGGCAGGCAAGTAGGGAGGGCAGGTGCCCAGCCTGGCCCGGCTCCCCCCTCCCATCACCAGGTGGACACAGCTGCTGTTACCTTGTTGGTACCAAGGTGCTTCCTCCCTTTCACACCCCTGCATCAGCGCCCCTGCCCTGCCCACTGCAGGCTGTGGGGGAACAGCAATCTGAGCAGGCTGCCCGAGTCCTGCCACACAACCAGCAATCAAGACGGGCTGCTGGTGGCAGCAAGGGGAGCAGTGGGGCAGGGGATGTGAACGGCAGTGGCACAGCTGGGCTTGGGCAGCTCCCACCACTTGGATGGCACGGTCTGCCCTGAGTAACACCCTCCCGCAGGTTATCCATACCAGCACCCAGACTTTAGGGGAAACTGATCCTATTACGGGGAAAGGGAGGTCAGAGCCTGAGGTCTTCAGTGCACACAGTCATGTGGGATATGATGCAACAGGCTGTGTCATTCCCTCTGAACTGGGTGAACAACAAGAACTCGACCACCCACCCCAGCGCGCCTGCCCACTGGGTGCTGCCCCATCTCTGTGTAGCACTGGGACTGCTGCCACTTCCCACACCGGGAGGAGCCGGTCCTGTGGCAGCCACCTCACACTGACTGGAAACTGATGGAAGAAACTGATGGAAGGCAGGGGTTTTTTGTTTTGTTTTGTTTCTGTTGGTGTAAATAGTCGGCGAACCTGCCTTCCCCTTCCAGGCTGGCGTCATACACTGGGTACAGGGCAGCGCTGCCTGTGCTGGGGGGCCACTGTGGTCTCAGCCACCAGGGCAGCACGGAGGGAGTGCAGGCACTGCCCCATAAGTGCAGGAGCCACGGGACCACCCTTCCCTTTGCTGCCCTGGGAACAAAGGGCGCCACGGGGGGATCCACAGGGGTCATGGGGGTGGGGGGAAGGTGCCTCCTGTTCCCGGTCTCACACACAGACACACGCAATGGTGGCTCCCTCCTGCAGCCCAGCAGAAAACAATTCTGGCTGTGCAAACACCCTGGGGACCCCGACTACCTCTGCACCACGTGCCCACAACCGTTCCGGCAGTGGTCCCAGCTCCACAGCCATAGTGGTGGTTCCCCTTCCCCTTAAATGGTGTAAATGGAGGGCACACGGAAACTGCGGGGGGCTGGGGCAACAGGCTGGGCTAATTTGTGTATTGGTGAGCTTGTTACATATTCATGAGCTGACTGAGTTTGCAGCACCATCTGCGCATGCGTGCAGACCCGCTTTTTGCTGAAAAATAAGCCACGATTAATTAAAACCACAGAGCTACAGACCAGAAATAGGTGGGGGTTTACTGTGTATGTGTGTGTATATATGCACAAACACTCAGTCATTCACTCATTCATTTTTATTCCTTTCTGTCTCTCAAATGCTATAATTTTGTAGGTTAATATCTTTTGAGTATTTGAGGAACAGCAGTTGCATAAAGTACTCAAGTAGGAGGCAGAGTGTTCCCCTTTGCACCATCAGGCAAGAAAAATACCACAGTGTAGGCGATACCGTGCTTCATTTGTATACAGAGGACTGCATGAGCCCTGTAACTGTGTGTCACTTTTCCCTACTCTAGCATCTTAATACACTACTTACTGCCAGTTAACATTCATTTTGGAGGTAGGAAATTTGAAGCACTTTGTTTACTGTTACAAAGTTTTATGGACAATGAAGGAGAAAGCAGATGTCCTTTGTGGACGAGGAAGTGGTGGCTCAGGAAGGTGCTGTCCTCACCTGCAGGAAGAAGTATTGACATGTTTGTGACTTGCTCCCTGGAAAGCTGAATACCACTGACTAGCTTTAGACAAAGAGACAATAACCTACATCTTTTTAGTTACAGAGCAACATGATGTGGCATGACATGGTCCTGTGTCAAGTGCCTATTTCCCCTCTATGGTTTGTATCTGAACCATTCATGAAGAGAAGCTTCTGAAAATTGGAATACTGAAGGAGCTGTGAACTCTCCTGCAGTTACTGCCAATGTTGGCAGTGAGGAGGAAAAAAAGTGCTTGAATTTAACAGTTCTGATTCTAATGCCTGCTTCGGAGTTCAACCTAGAGTACCATAGGCATTAATTTCAGAAATGGCAGCCAACTTCACTTAAAAGTATGAAATATTTCTGTGAAAGTAATCAAGGCATAAAAGCATTAGCTTTGTTACTATCTGGGCATACTTAGATGATTTTGAAGGCTTCCTTTATAAGGTGAGAGGATGGCAAAAAACCCTACAAATCTAATACGCCTTTAGCTTTGGTACTGTGTTGATAAATACTCAGCAAAATGCAGTAAATAATCAAATATTTCTTAATACCCTGTAAAGAAGGTAAGTAAAAACTTAAAGTTGGCGTTAATTTTCAGAATTGGGTAATCCCCCGGTAGGTGGGGATCCTTCCCTTCTCATTCAGGTAAGATTCCACCACTTCAATCAAGTCCCTAACTGTATTTTTTGTTTCCCTTTCCATGGTAGGTTACGTGTTCTGTATGTTACATCGCCTGCCCGAACAACATGACTGCACATTTGACCACATGGGACGTGGACGTGAGGAAGCCATTATGAAAATGGTGAAACTGGATCGGAAAGTAGGGAGATCTTGCCAACGCATTGGTGAAGGATGTTCCTGAGTGCAAGACTGCAACCAAATGCTGTTCTCTTAGTTCACTAATGTTAGCCTTATTTAGGACAAAGTCAGCCAGACACCTTGTACTAGGCAAGTTTCAGACTACAGCCAATCAGTTTCCTTTCTTTAGCCAACCATCCTGGTACTGTAGTTTAGGGGTTGATGGTGGTTGAAATTGATTTCTGGCTGGTTACTAAGGTGCCTGCTAGCCACCGTACAAAAATAAAACATGAAGAAATATTACTTTTGAGTATGGCTAGTGGATTTAAACAAAGCAAGAAAAATCCAAAGGCTTCTGTTATTGCTGGAGTCACTCTAAAAGCCTTATGCTGGAAACATTCCAGCTGCAGAGTTAAAACAAGTAGTTGTATAGAAGCTGGTGTAAAAGTTTGCTATGCACATGGCTTTCAGATAAACTGTTTAATGTGCAACCTTTCACCTCTTCACTGCTAGTGAATCCTGAGGAGGTGAAATACTACTAAGAGCAGCAACTGCAGCTGCTTAAGCCCAGAAGACCTGACTGGTCACTCGTGCCTTCATTGCGTGTGGCTTTTGAGTTAGGCAGTGTCACCAGCATCAGGGATTCTGTTGGGGTAGGAACACCTTTCTGGTTCTTCCCAGGAAGCCAAAAAGAAAGGGGAACAGAGATTCTTATAAAAATTTTTATATGTATCTTACTATAAAGAACCTATCAGGGTTGGGTATTTTTTTCTTTTTTTTTTTTTTATTTTCTTCTCTGTTAAATTATGATCTCACTTTAAAGCCAGCTCTATCTCGGAGCAGTAAATGGTGCATACTTTTTACATGGCATCCACAGAGATTCTACGCATTGTGTGAACAGATTCCACATGCCTTGAGCAGTGCAGCCATTCCCACCGGCCGAAACCTGATTGGCTCTTGTTTGCCTTTTGCTAAGTGCAGGTATCTGATAATTGATCAAATAAGGCTAATTCACAGCACAGTAGCCATGGCTGGATTCTACAGACTGACTTTCTGTAGCTAGACTTATATATTGGGGAAAAAAGGACATTTTGTAGCAAACGGAATTCAGTAACAGTATTGGGGAACAACCTGTAAAACACCCTTATCAGAACGAGTTTGTGTTCCTCGCGTCCAGAGTGTCAATGAGATAATCAAATGGGCTCTACCAGCCCTCCTTCTATGCAGCTGAATGCTCTCACAAAAATCTCTGCCCGCAAAACAAGTAGAGCAAGTGGATGTGGAAAGCATTATATGGAGTAGAATGTTCTGGATCTGGTTAGACCTATGGTTCTGTATTACGGTATGTCACGTTGAGCTACGTTGAATTGCACCAGTTTTGTCAGTTTGGAAACAAAAAAGCAAACATCATAATCGGTCTGTCTCCTGCTGTGCACAGGATTTATGCAGGTAAAAAGGATTTGTACTGATGTTGCCCAGCTTATTCCTGCGTGAATTTAACTTCTCAGTCTATTAGTAAGTTCAGCAGAAGTGGGTAAATTTGTAAGAAAACCTAAGGGCAGGAAAGACTGTCTCATCTGCAAATACCAGGCAGCTCTAAAGCGTCGAAGTGGGGGAAGTGAAGTAATATGTCACTTTGAAAAGCTCAGTGTTTTGGGAGGGAGCTTGTGTGAGACATCCTCAGTTCTACTTGTTACAGGTAATTAACTCCTCATAGGCCAAATTAAATTGTAACTTTTGTAGCCAGTTAGGAACACTTAACAAGGAGACAACTAATTAAAAAAGAATATTTACATATATA
>WEKX01012895.1:0-10798 GCA_013390025.1 Pitta sordida
TCCAGTCGTGTATATGTGTCAGTACAATGACACGTAGCTTGTAAATGCTTTATGGAGGTTCTGGATTGTAACTTAAGGACTAATCAACTGCAAGATGTAGGTAGAGAGGAGAGCTGTTCAGACTTGTAGGTAGTCACTCATTGGGTGTTAAAGACGGTAATCTCTGTTCTCATGCATTTTGTATCTTTACTGTCCGTGCATTATATTCCCCCCACACAGAACTTNGGAGAGACCAGGTCTACCCACCCAGAGAGACACCGGGACAGTGGTGGGGGCAGCTCCCCCACACCAGTGTCCCCGGCCGAACGGAAAGTGGTTTTTCCTGGTGTGGCGTGGCCATGAGTGCTGGGAAACACCGACACAAGCACCAATACACAGTAGGGCGGCGCCGAAACTGTGCCAGAGCACCGGGGTGCCATGTGAAGGTGTGGGGCAAGTTTGCATATTAATGAGCTGCCATTCTATGCAGATGGAGGGCTTCACGGAGGAGGGTCAAGACCCGCCGTACCGTGGTATAGGAGACCCGACTGTACAGACATTGCTTTTACAATGTAAACCTTGCCTTTAAGCCTGAATATAGTTACGAGAATCTGGTATTGTTTGTGTGGTTTAACAGGGTATCTAATAAAAAAGCACTAAGAGTGCAGTATCACATTTGGGTTTGGATCAGCTTTTCAATACAGTAATTGAAGAACAGATCTTATTACAGGCAACTTGAGAAAAAAAATTAGGGGTAGGGATTTACTGCAGCAACTTGAATGACAAACATCTTTTTACCTCGTAACATGGAACTTGCTGAGATGGAGATATCTGACAGAGTTACTTTATCAGCCAAAATTTGTTTTGGGGTTTAATTTCGATCTCTATTAGTATAGGTTCCTGAAAATTCCCAGCTAGAATATACAGAGCACCCCTGGAGGTTGCAGGGGGATGTGTCTGGGCAGGCCCTGTGTGTTATGCAATCCATGAAGATACCAAACCCTGTATATTCAGTTACCCCCCGCCCGTAGCCATGCACCCTCCACTAATTATGTCTGTAGGGCAGTCCTGGGAGCGTGGCTCACACTGTAGCACCTCATTTAAGCGGAGGAAGCTCCTTTTGATACCTCCCAGGCTGTGGAATCTGGGGTCCCAGGACATTATGCACATGTGTGCGGCCACACAATTTGCTGAAAATCCAACTGCAACTAATTGGATACGCAAATATGCAAACTGTGAATATGCGGGGTTTCTCTGTAGTAACTGTTCCAGCCTTTTGTCTACTTCACTTTGTTCAAATGGTGGTTGAAGTGATGCAGTTAAAATAAGTGACAATTACTCCCTGACTTTAGATACCACAATTTTGTGGTGCTGTAGCAGTTACAGGAATGTTAAAATTAGTTATACCTGTGGAGCTAAAGAAAGACTTTTCTAGAGGGCCATAAAAGCCAAATAAAATACTATGAAATTATTTTTTGAAAACTTCAGAACAAAGACACACATGCTCATGGATGGTTTTTCAGGGCTTGCAGATTTTCATGAGCAGTTACGTATATTTTATTAAATGAATTCTCCAGGTATCACAGGATAGGTGAAATCACTATGCAGTTGCAAGTTTTAGCATGAAAATATTGAGTAGTTTTACATGGAGAGTAAATAATCAAGGACATTTTGAAGTGTTCTGAGCTACTAGTCTCTGTTTTTCCAAGAAAAGAACTGTTGGGAAGCAAAGCAAGTCACAAATACTGATGATTCCATTAAACACTACATGTTCTGATTTTTAAAGCTGTGCTAAAGAAATGTACTATATGAAGCTGTGGTTCTTCTAAGGTTGTGGCAAATTTCACATCATACCTTCACACATTTCACTTTGAGCACAATAAAAGTGGTAGCTGTTCCTTGGAATTGTTCCATCTCAGTGGCTTTTTTCTTGTTTTAGATCTTTTTCCCTTAAAAGGACAGTGTAGATTCACTGTTACTTATGATGCTACCTGAATAGAAACCTCAGAAGAGAGGAATTGCTAACTTGCCTTTGATGAAAGAAGGCTTGGCACTTTTGTTACTGAACCGGGTTCTCAAAAAAGATGAGTAAAAGGCCACCGCTTCTCATAATCACTGCTTGTAATAAATGTAGTCAAATTTTCTTACCTTTAATCCTTTCTGTAGCGGTACAAGTCCATCTTGGCGTTGGGGAAAGGAAACAGGGGAAACTTTGGGGGTTTTTTTTCCCACTTAAAAGACTAGTTTAGACGGCAGATATCTCTAGTTTTCCTTGGAATACCCAACAATTGTACTCCAATGGGGTGCCTGTGAGTACCCATTCAAGTGTCCTGAGTTTATTAGAATTTCTCTTGCGATAATGTTATGAACTTACAGATAATGCTAAGGCCACAAAAAGCAACTGAGTATGAGTGGAAAGAGCATCTGCTGTTTCTGAATACAGTCGGGTCTCCTATACCACGGTACTGCAGTCTTGTTTGTGTCCCACAAAGCCCTACTTCCATGTAGAATGGCAGCTCATTAATATGCAAATTTGCCCTGCACCCTCACATGGCCCCCCAGCGCTGTTTCAGCACTGTGTTGCTGTGTTTCAGTTGCTGCGGCAGGGGGGAAGCAGTGGCGCGGCCCCTGAGACAGGGCAAGGAACCAGCGCCACCAGGGGTGTGCGGGTTGATTTGCATGTTCATGAGTGCCTAATTGAATATTCATGCCTGCCAGGTTGCGCATGCGCAGTTGTGAAAAGGGGCTTCCTTAATCACTGAAAAATCACGCCACTAAGATGTGAAGCCGCTATATGGGGGGCGTGAAGTGTAAGAGGGCTGACTGTATATCTGAACCTTATGATAGCTTTTGACACTTCTAGAATGTTTTCCTCCCTTTCTACTACTGTATATAACTGTATTTATTTGTTGAACATTTTTCCAGAAGAACTGAACATTGAACATTTTTATGGTAGACATTTTCAAGTGCAAAAACACTTGTTATTTGGATTGCTGCTAGTAACTTAGTGTTTTATGGTATTGCATTGCAATGAATAAACCTAAACTACTGTGACTGAAACTTGGGAATGTAATTTGACATTCCTGTGTTAATTTAACGTAGAAAAAGATTGTATTCTTGGATAAACTTTTCAGCTAAGTGAAATCCTGAAATGAGAATGAAAATGGCTAAGCAAATTAGCTACCTTCTACCTCTATGTTTTATAGTCTGGTATATCTAAGAATCACAGTATATACCTTGAAGTTTCCAGCTGCTTCAGTAGCTACAGTGCATTGCATACTATCAAATATCCGAACTGAACAATGCACTGCTGTGTTACTGTGGGCTAGCTTTACCTTGACAACAGGACAAAGACTGTCTTCGTGATCTGTGTCCTGAGGGAACTGCCTTAATGACCTAATAGGCTTTTTTTTTAGCCAGTGCCGTGACACTGCAGAGACCAGTGGCATCCCCCAAATGGGGAAGTTTTTGTTAGGATTTTGTTAGTTTAGTTAGAATAAAATATCAGAGCATCCAAAAGATGGTCATGGCTTCAGCTTATGTTATTGTTCAACAGCTTGTTCATGAAACTACTTGTAGGGTCTTTATTTTGTATGGTGGTTTTCTTTTAAATCGGTCCAGTTTGGTTCTGTCTCATTTAGTTGAAATCACAAGCTCAGAAACTTCCTGAATTCTTGATGTTTGGGGGCTGGTAGGTGAAAAAGAAGGTGAACACTCTTTGAAATTAAGAAAATAACAGAATTGACTGGAAAATTAGAAGCACCAATGATAAGACAAATGCTGAAGTTCACCACTGAATTTCAGGGCAGAGTTTGTATACAGGTTTCTCATAGCTGCTTATGCAATTCAAATACAGGTTATTCCAAGTTGGAAGGGACCCACAAGGAATGCTTTATCTTATGCATGAATAAAAATATCCTGATAGCTCTCTGAAGTGCAGATGTGTGCCTCTTAAGGGCATACAATTCATATACTGGTTCTTGCTCAGCGGAGGTTGATGTGTGTTTTGGTTTTTTAGTTTTGCTTTAGAAGTGTTTTGAACTGAGCCTGTGAAGGCCAGTGGAATTAAGGGTAGGGGGTGTAATAATGAAAAAAAAATACCGAACAAAGAACCATCCTCCCCAGAAAACATGTCTGGAATTAAATGAATAAACAGTTATCTCACAGGAAAAGCTAATATCCAATATGGATTTTTCTGAAAGCAGATTCACTACGATCCAGTGCAGTTGGGTGGAGCTTCTGTTGAAGCTTTCCTGTTCCATGGTTAATAATGTTTTATTATTCTCTGTGGGTGCTTCATCTGATGTAATGTAACTTCAATAAGAGGGCATTTATGTGATAATGGTAAAACAGTGAATCTCTATTTCCATCAGACTAGGTTAAAATAGCCTTCAGTTCCCATCTCTTGCAAAATGATTTGTAAAACTTTAGTTGTGCCATACATGGGGATCTGTGGTGTAGTCAAACAGATGAGGGAAGGTGTTAACCTGTTTGCTTACTGATTTTGGGAGATGCACAACCCAACTGTTGAAAATAATATTAAAAAATAAACCTTAGAAGAATAAGAAATTAAGAGGACATTTGCATACAGTCATGCTTTTAAATGAGGTCTCAACATTAATCTTACATTGAATCCAAAGCACTGTACCAGCTGTTAAGAAAAAAGTAACTTGTTCCCAGCCCAAATCTGGACATGTATTGATACAAAATCAGCTGCCTACAGGGCAAAAAGTGTAAGATCTAGGTAACTTGATGTAAAATGCTTTTCCTTTTGTGAACATGCTTGAGTTAATTCTTGTTTCCTTTAGATTTTTCCCCAAGGAGCAATCTAATTATATGAAGGGAAATACAAATTGTATAGATAATGTGTCCAAATGCATTCTTACTGTGAACGAGTTGTCATTTTTGTATGCTTCTGTAATCTGCTATAATAGCGAATCTAAGTAGAGAAAACTAAGACTTCTCTTACGAATTTTGTAATAAGGACAGTAATTTTTCAGACACAGGCTTCATGTCCTATCGATCGCAGACCATTTCAAGCAGTGTGCAGGCTGGATGCATTAGACAAGCAGATAAAGGTATGTTCCAGACTAATTTCCCTAAAGAACTTCAGTTGTAGGAACATCCAAGTTCCTTTTGGATAAAAGGCTGCAGCCTTTTATTAATATGTCTTGTTTGAAATAGGCTTTATTAGCAAAATAGTTATTGTTTTAGTGTTTCTATTGCATATTTGAAGCTATGAATTATTCTTAATTATTTTTCAAAGCAAGTATTTACAGTAGTAATAATAATTATAAAGCTGGTGTTGCTACTATCTAGTATCTTTGAGTGTTCCTGATAAATCCCAGAACAAAAATATAGTAATTGGTCTCAAAGTGTTTTGTAAATTAGGTTTTCTAAACAAATGTTAGACCAACTACCATGCAATACTGAGGGTTTTTTTAGCTAAGTTGACTCTTCTATGTTCACAGCCTCCAATTTCCAGACAAAAACACAACAAAGGCAAGAATTCAATGAAGAATGAATTAATAAGCCTTGTTTGACTTAAATCTCTGAATTTTTTTTCAGCTTTCAATTCTTCTGAATAAAACTGATGTGGACAGTAGTTTATCAAGGAGCAAAATAAAACTTCTGATTATCTTCAAAATGTATATAGAAAGATGCTGTTAAATCTGTCTACAATTTTCAAGTTTTGTTGTGAAATTATAAGTAGTTTGTAAGCTGCTGCTCTTGGATTTTGTGGTGTTTAGAAAACAGGCTCATACTACCCATTTCTTGTCCTTCTCAAGGCCCAGGTAGTTCACCTGTAAAGGAACCACACTGGCAACCACAGACACTTCTCACTGAAAACCATGCTTGTGTATTTTCTCTTCTTTATTTCCAAAGAATCAAGGAAGCAGCTAAAAAAGGGCACGTTTTACACTTAAAAGAGTGTAAAGGCTGTGTCAAACTAGTGTTTGGAAGGTTCTCTGTAGAACTGCAGTGTAAATCAATGAGTAAAGAACAAGGGTCCAGCTCTGAAAAAGAGCTGCTATAGCAGTAGGGGTAGGTGGAATGTGTACCTGGAAATGCAGACACAGTGGTCAGCATCATCAGTGGCACTTTCAGAACATTGGCAGCTTTCCCTTTGTGATATTCAGAATTAGAATGCTAATAACATAAGGAGTTGTTTAAGAAGCCAAGTTTTGGGAATGAGGAAATAGAGAATTTCTAATGCAAACAATTGCAGTGTAGCCATTGAAGTAACTTAATAGTATGAAATACAAATTGTATTGCTTTCCTAGAATTTTTAAGACATGGAAAAACATCCAGTGGTGTGTAAAATCCAGAAGTTATTTTACTCCAGATGAAAATTGTATGTGTTTTAATTATGAAAAAGCACGTGAAGTTGAGTAGTAGTTCAGCATTTTCTCAAGTTGAAGCCCTTGTACTCTAAACAACCAAGTTAGTTAAAAAAACTTAGCTTACAGATTCTAGGTGAAAGATAGTGCATAGCTTTGGAAACTTGCCATAGTGGTCTAAATGGATCTTTTTCGTCTTGTGAATTTCGTATGCATCTCAGGCGTTGCAATAATGTATCAGGATGTAGGGGTTTTTGCATGTCATGAAAAACAGATAAAAAAAATAATACATCTCCAAACTGTGAAATTGAAGTAGTAAGATTTGAAATGGTTTCTAGTCCTTCTGTTTGAACTTAATTTCTATATAGACCTTAAGACTTGTCAAATTAATTTAAAGCCCACATGTAGTGAGATTTTTAGATTGAATTGACTTTATTTTAAAATACAGGTTCAGGTTAAAAACCAGCAAAGGAGGAAGGAAGAAGAAGAAAATTGTGCCTGCAATAAGGACACTTACAGCCAAGTGAAGATGAAAAGTTTTGTGAGGTTGGTTGTCCATATACTTTCAAACATTTGGACTGGAATATTCAAAATGTATAAAATTAACTGTTTTAAAATTTACAGCCTCAAAATTTCTTAAAACTAATTTTATTTTAAAATGGTTTGATTTTCATCAGTGGTAGTTTAGCTTTACTTTTGTCATAGCTATAATTCCCACTTGTGTACTTATAATAGCAAGCAAGAAGTAAAGGACAACATGTTTCTTGCATTGAGCTCTGTGAATATTGCATTTTTCAAGCAATTCTGACCAATTTAGTATTAATTTGAAAATTTTATGACTAGATCACTTTTTAATAATATAAATCTTTTTCATTGGTTATCTACACAAAAATCAATTTTCTTGCATCAACATTGGTGATGTGCCTCTTTTATAAAACATAGTTGTGGTCAAGAACTGATTTTATTCTAGTTAGTTTGAGAGAGAGCAGAGGAGAACAGTTTGAGAAACTTTATCCTGTCAGATTTGCTGCATTTTATAAGGGGAATTCCAGGCGTATACAGATCAAGTTCATTAAATAGTGCTGTGTAATCTAAAATCAGCCTTTAATGGAATGTATGAAATAGACACAGTTCTTGAGATTTAATACTAAGCAGGATTCACTACAGAAAAGATAGCTGGAGGTATATTACTGTTTTTGACTCTTATAAATAAGATTCACCATTCTCAATCACCATCAATTTTGATCTTCTTAAAAGTGCTTTATGGAAGCAGATTAAAACATCTTTCAAATTTTGCCTTGAAATCAAGCAAAATTGAGCATTCCTATTTTATACATGATATTAACTTTCGTGTAAACAGGTTTTCTTTTTTTTTTCTGTCTGTAAGCTTTTTGAAGCACTGTAGCTTTTAATATATGGATGATATTCATGATGCAAGTTCAGGTTTTAATAGAAGTTCGAACTTGGTTTATGTGCACAAAATAACAATTCCTTAAAATAGGACCATGTTTGAGTGTATGTACTGTTAGCTTAAATATGCCCAGAAATAACTTTTGAAATATCTTTTATTGATATTGCAGAAGAGCTGTATGTGCAGACAGAGAGCCATTAACACCAAAATTAAGCAAAGTTGTGAAAAAAAAATACAGTAAGTTGGTATTTTTCCTCCATTTGCTAGAATTGCTGTGTTTTATTAAGAAACTCTAGAATTCTTTTTCTTGATAAGTCAATTTTTTAAATTCTTTAGATTTGTTAGATATAACACCCAAGTGCAGTCATATCTCGATTATTCATGCTGTCATATTCACACCTTCTTGTGTTCATGAAAATTTTTCCTGTGGTTTTTACTCAGTTATTCACAGCGCACTGAGGTACTGAACTACCCTGGCCAACCCTACCTGGAGTCAGGAAGTCTTTAACTGTAACACTGGGACCCATGTGGGTCCTGTTCAGGCCCTTCGGGCTTGGCAGCCAGCCTGGACTTGCCAGCGCATATGTGCATGTGCACATATTCATAGGCTTAGGCAGAGCACTCCTGCCAGTGCTAGCTGCTGCAGTTAAAGGGAAAAACCCTGACTTCCATGCTCCTTGCTACCATAAGGAGCCCGGGACTTTGCAGTGTTCCAAAGTTGCCATATTTCTGGCAATAATTTGCCATATTAATGTCTGACCTGTATTTGTGGATTAAAAGTTCCGCGGGAGTCCTGTAATCTGCGAATGCGGAGGTGTGACTGTACCAAGTAATAGCAGCATGGATCTTTTAGAACTGAATTGCAGTATGTGAAACTCCTGTTCTTATTTTACTGGAAAACTGTCTTTTCAATTTCAGTCACAAGTGAAATGGATTTGATTTTCAGCCTCAAGTCATTTTCTGCATCAGGCAGTTGGGGAACAGCTGATGACTAGCTTTTATTCACAGGAAGTTTTCTGGAGAGAGGTCAACACAAGCAGCACTTTATTTTAAGTGTGTTTTGGACCTGCCATTTTGCGGAGCTTATTTAATAGATACTGCTTACTAAGTCTGTTCATAACTTAAGAAACTAAGCAAGTATCTGAAGAGGTAAAAACTGTTTGATATCTCAAAAGCTATTGTGAAGATGCATGCATTTTTATTTTACTCAGTTTGTATGTAAAGATTGTAAATGCACTTGAGATACATGTTTTCGTTAACTCCCATTGCATTATTAATGATGTTGATAAACAATCAAGAGTTAATATGATAAAGATCAAAGTTTTGTTCCTTATTCTACACAGGTAATATTTTGGGTGAGAACCAAAACAAGAAAGCTTTCTCTGGGAAGTTAAACAAGGTTCGTTGTGATAATGAAACATTTGTAAATGCTTTCTTTCAGTAAAACATTTAAGACTACCTTTCTGCTTATTTTTAAGGTTAACTTCTATTTGTTAATTTTGGTATGATTCAAACTTTGTTATTTTGTCTCTTTTTGTCTTGAAGTAATCAGAATATTGTGCTAGGTTATGCAAGCTTTCTCAGATTAAATTTAGTTTTCTGGTGGTAAATGTTTTCATTTAGATTAAGGTGTTACATCATAATATCCTGAACCCTGTTGTCATCTATCTTCACCAAAAGAAGGTGGTTTCAGCTACAAGCTGTCAGCCAGGCGCTACTGTGTAAAGGTTTTCATTACTTACACGAAAATATATAGATGTAATTAACCAAATTATTTGTTATGTGAATAAGCCATGGATTCATGGCTTACAGTTTACATCAAGTTGGGTTTTTTTAAGGTGAGATTACTGACAAGAATGTTTATTTTTCCAGATTTCTTGTTTAGTTCATAAATTTTAGCCGATAAACACAAGATTATCAGATGCCAAAGTATAAGGAGCTCTAAAGGTTTTCATGTTTTACTTCTACTATTCCTCCTTTCAAAAATGGTTTTTGATTAGTGCTTTCTTACTCATAGTTGTACCAGTAATGTATTTGCATGGAATAATGTTAGGCCATAAATTATTTCTGAAGTGTGAATATTATCATTCTCCATCATTCTGTCTTACATGAAGTTTAAAAATTTTGAGGGAAAACTGTGTTTGAGTCGCTGCTTTGCCTGCTGCCCTTCTTCATGCAGTATAGGGGCACATCATGTGTCTTTTCAATAGCCTGAGTTGTCACTTTTATTTGGTGCCTGCTACACCATAGTTCTCAGGGATATCTTTAGTTCCAGTGTTCTCCATTTAAGTCAGATATTTATAAATTTTGGTTCTGTTATCTTGTAGACTTAAAGGTACCTTTCATTGAATTGGTTTTGAAATGGAAAGATACGACTTAATGGTAGATCAGCATCTAATTCAACTTTATGGCTGGTAAATGCTTTATGTTAAGTTTCACAATAAATTGTGAAGTGTTTAATAGCATTAATGTCTCAAATGGTACCTTGTTGCAAAAAATCCGCATAAATAAAAGTAGAGCCATTAAAAACCCTCAGGAGGGAAGTACAGGGCTCAGTTATCCAAGAAATGTTCAACATTTCAAGGAACACTGATGTACTAACTGCTGCCTTATAAGGACATTTATGGAACATCTGGATAGCTTTTTTGGGAGAGAGAAATGTTAATGTACAAAATTTATAGCATTCTGTGGTGGTTTGACCCTGTCTGGATGCCAGAGACACCAACAGCCGCTCTCTCACTTCATCCCCTCACCCTGCCCCATACAAACAGGGCACAGAATCACAGAATCACAGAATCAGTAAGGTTGGAAAAGACCATAGAGATCATCAAGTCCAACCTATCACCTGTTACCTAATCTAATCTAGTCAAACCTGTTACCTAACCTGACCTGTTGCCATCCTACTACCAACATGTCATCCTACCTATAACACACTACCCTAATATCTAGGTCATGTCACCAAGAACTTCATCCAACCTTTTCTTAAACACCTCTAGGGACGGTGACTCCACCACCTCCTTGGGCAGCCCATTCCACTGAGAGATCACCCTCTCTGTGAAAAAGTTCC
>WEKX01012895.1:12893-32893 GCA_013390025.1 Pitta sordida
CGCGAGGCCCGTGGCCTGTCCTGTTCCTCGTGAACGACGGGGTATAACTGTATTTTGAAGATGTCCAGGATAAAAAAGTTCCTTTTAAAATGAGTAGTGGTAAGGGCACACCCCAATTTCTGTGTTCAGCATCAGAAGCACACACATATTTAATCTCATTCATTTAACAGGAGTTTTGAGTTTAGTTCATATTTAAATTCCCTGCTGAATTGAAGCCTTAGGCCTGTTATTACAGTAGCAGTTTTCAAAATAGTTAACAGTAAATATCATTTTTTTAACAGATTTTTTAACAGTAAATATTGTGTATCAGGAACAATCTTCTTGGTTGTTGTTCCTAGATTCCATGACGAATACTTTAACATCTATGAAGTAATTTTGCATGAAGCAAAGTACTTAATACTTAATTAAGCCTAATACTTAAGAATGAGTGTGTGAAAAGAAATGGTTGGCTGACTACAGGTGGAAGAAAAAACATTCTCAAGGAATATTATTTTGATAATGTGGAAAAGTACTATATCTATATGGTTTTGGCAGTTGGTAAAAGACAAAACTTTTTCTCATACATCCAACAGAATTGTTTTGTCAAGGACGCAAAAAGCTTCTCCATCCTTCAACGCCCCAGAACACATTTCATTTCCTGTTTTCCATTCCATCTGTTATTTCTTTAGGACTTTTATGTTTACTGTGACTGTGTTTTTCCTCTAAACAATAACCTTGCATAGTTTATTCATGACTGTTGAAAGTTCTAATACAGTTAAATTTAAAAAGTCACTGATAGAAGCAATTGCAGAGCGTCCCTGGAAGTTGCGGTGGGACAGGTCTGGGCAGGTCCTGCAAGTTATGCGATCTGTGAAGGTACTGAACCCATGAATATTCAAATACTCCTCACCTGTAGCCATGCACCCTCCACTAATTATGTCTGGAGGGCAGTCCTGGGAGTGTGGCTTGCACTGTAGCACCTCATTAAAGCAGAAGAAGTGCCTTTTGGTGCTTCCCGGCTGCAGAATCCGGGGGCTGGGACGTTCTGCACATGCATACGGTCACACAACTCACTGAAAATCCTACTGCAACTAATTCAATATGCGAATTTGCGAACCGCAAATATGCGGGGTTTCTCTGTACTGAAATACAGAATTGTCACAGTACGAAGTTACTTTTTAATTTTTTGTATGAAATCTGTCTTTCAGTACAGAACTCACGGAAGTCAATGGAGGGATCAGACAGAAGAGACAAGAACTGGAATTGTCCTGTTCATCTGTGATTGCTAGAGTTGAAAGGTGTGTGTTTTGGATTCATAGTGCAAAGGATCTTAATACTTCAGATTTGGAGTTTGATTAATTCAAATTGCTTTTTAGATAGAACATAAATTTCGTTAAACTAAATAGTGTTTGTTAACGTTTTGCTTATTTGCCACTTGGTATTTTTATGTTGATAGATTATTTTCTGTGTGTCTTAATATGTTTTGGTACTCATAACAAGCATAGTAACTACACTGACTTGTGCATCATATGTTACTTTCTCACATAATTTTGAGTTTGAGTACAGTCTGTTTGGAAGTTAATGTTCAATGTGTTTTTAAATTATTTCTGTCTCTAGAAATCAGGCTATATTTGTTTTATCATTAGTCTGATTCTGATTTCCCACACCACTCTGTACTGTCTTTTCATGGGTTGGTTCCATTACTTCTTTCTGTAATCATTTATAAGCAAATGTATCTAGAAAGAGCTAACAGGAGCTCGATCAAGTGAAACAGAGAATATAAATTATTTTTTTTTGTCAGAGAACAGGTGTATGTTAAAGCAGGCTCTAAGGATATTTTCATTAATATATAGCAGAAGCATAAATTTTAGAGTATCACTATATATCTCTTTAACTCTCTTTGGCATAAGAACATAGACTAAGGACAAAATAGCACATAAAGAGTTTTTTAATTATAGTAAAAAATTGCATCTAGGAGTTAAATAATTTAAATTTTTTACTTATGTTTTTCCTTAGGGACTAAGTTTCATTCCAACTCAGTGATAACTTAAAAGTTGTAGCTCTATACCTAAACTCTGATTTTGCCCAAGGTTTGCTGAGGGAGTCTGAATAAGCATATATTTATTCTGTTTGTATATTTAAAAAAAAAAGAAGGCTTTACTAAATTGTCATGTAGAGTATTTCACATTTTTTTGCAGATAAGACTGCTGTTCTGCTGAAATACTAAATCAGTGTTCAGAATTTTATTCCTAATAGTATAACCTACTACTTTGAAGTAGACTATTACTGTCTTGTATTTGGCTTTGAAGAAAGCCAAATGTACATTACTTGGACATAACATATCTTGTTCAAATAGTTTTACTAGATTTAGATGAGGCAGTATTATGAGCCTGAAATTAAATACGAGAAGGAAAGTTTTGTTCGCTGTCAGCTTTGTGTTTCTCTTCAACTGTGATGAAATTGGAAGTGTTGTGATTGCCTAATGTTTTGGTTTTGTGCATTGATTCCAAAACTTGCTGCAAACAGCTTAAACAACTACTGCTTTTACTTTTCCAGGGTTCCCTTAATGTCTTATGGAGCTGAAGCTGAGACCTTTCTTCTCACTTCTACTGCAGTGGCGGGGACAATTCTTCCAGCAAATATCAGGCCTTTGGAAAACCTTGGTAAACTTTTGTTTTTGTGAGTTTTATTTACAGCTCATGTGGAGTATTGGTAAAATACGCTTCTCAGAAATCACACAGAGTATATAGTTACACTTTCCCAGTTTAAAAAAAATTAATTTGTTTTGATGCACTTTGGTACTACAGTGAATCCCTGGTACATGGTGATCTCTGCATTACGACCCGGGCCATTTGCAAGGCAGAGGTCCCCAGCCCGACACAGTCGCTCTGCTCTGCCGACAGGCGGTGCCACGGTGCCTGTGGAGCGGGACTCACCCCACCCTGCGGGGAGGGGGCTCGCAATGGCGGCACCGTGCCCCTGTCCCTGAACAGGGAAACTGGCCCATGAAAGTGAGGCAAGCGAGGGGGGGCAAGCGCTGTGTGCTGAAAGGGGGCTTCTGTTCCCCCGCCCTCTGGGACTGTATGGGCAGCGCTTCAGGGACCGGTGGATGTTAAAGGGAAAGAACCAACCTGAGACCCCCATCTCCCCCACGCTGTAGGCTTCTCCGGGCTGCAGCAAGTGCGTTCCCACAGCCCAAGCCCTGCGCTGCTTCCCCCCTACTCCCTCACCGACCCTGGTGATAGGGCCCGTGCCAGCCGGGTGGCCCCCGCGGACACCACACCGGGGTTGGGGCGGGGAGGGTGTGCGGCGCGGGGGCGTGCGTTTCTGCAGCTCGCAATGGCGTTTAGAGCCCTGCAGCACCATGTCCCGATCTCTGACCTGCTCCTGTCTGTCTCCTGTGTGCTGAGACCCAGCGCAGCACTGCCACAAGACATGCCATTCCTTGTTACTCAAAGCCCAGGCAGCGCTGCCTCTACCGGGACTGGTGGATGTTAAAGGGAAATAAACTCTGATACCAACACACCCCCTGCCCCCCCCCCCATAAGCGGCACAGGGTGTCACAGTGCTGCAAAGTTAAGGTTTTCCAGGCTCCAAGAATGCTGACCAGAGCTCAGAGACACCCCTTCCCCACCACAGAGTCAGGGCGAGCATGCGTGGGCCGGCGTGGGGCCTCTGGTGCCGGCGCGAGCACTGGGGCTGGGCTGGGGGGCTGGCGGGGGGAGCGATGCGGAGTTTGGGCTTCGAGGACACACGGTCGCAGCAGCCCCTCAGAAACGGTTCCCTTTGCTCGCCTGTGCCAAGAGACCATGGGAAGGAGCAGAAAATTGTCCACAGCGCTCCGGAGCGCCGGGGGGTGTAGCAAAGGGCATGGCCTGCATGCATATTAATGACCTGCCCTTCTTTGCAAGTTTAGTGTTTCGCGAGGGCCGTGCCCTGTCCCATTCCTCGCAAACGACGGGGTATAACTGTATTTCAAAACCAGCTAGTTCATACTTGAAATTGGAGTACAGAACATGAACCATCCACCCCAAAGCTGGGGTAACTTACTCACAGAATAATAGAAGATTTAAATAGTAAGTATGTAACTTATAACTAGTGAATAAGTTTACACTATCTGAAATTGGACTTTGTAGAGAGATGTGCTGTCCTTGCTGCTTCTGATCAATTTCTTCTAATGTGATCATCCACTGATGGCTTTAGAAAAAATGTCACTTTCTGTACTATTGAGCTTCACTGCCAACAGGCCCGTGTAACGGAATGACAAGAACTGTCATATGCTAACAATATTGTGTGGTTAATCCATTATTTCTCTAGCAGTTTATATGCTGACTATTTTTTGACAGCAATATCTATAACAACTTCACTGTGAATGCCATTATTGTGCAAGTCACCGTGCTGGCACTGCTTTTGAAATGTGTGTTTAGTTGCCTGATGTGTCACTTTGTTAACTTGTTTCTGTTCTTTAAGATAATTAGTGTGCATTAAAAAAACAACAATCAAAACTGTGGCAGCATTTCATACTAAATCTTAAATTGTATCATGTAATTGAGGATATCTATTAAACTACATAAGACCATTTTTTGTTCTTAACTGTGTTGGATAAATGGGTGCTATCAAACTTTAATATGTTCTGCTTTTATTAGAATCTTTAGGCAAAGGATATGCTGTTGCATGTACCCAAGAAGGAGTAGAGAAAAAGGAAGCTTCTGGTTCATCTGGCAATAGAGGAAGTAGGAGGAAATCTGTTAATACTACTCCAACAAGAAGGTCTGCACGAAACAGCAAAAATGAGACTCTGAGTCAATCTCGGAGCTCACCTCGATCAAGCAGTTCTGCTTCCAGTGCCCCCGATGGCAGTAACTCATCTCTGAATAAAACTCATTCAGAACCAGAGAAAGCTCCTCCAAAACGCAAGTCTAAAAGAGCAGTTAAACAACAAACGCCTACTGTTAAAAAGAAACTGAGAAGTTCTGCACGTGCTGAAAAATCACCCAGTGGCTCAGTGGAAGATGATGATGTTGCTGAGTGTGAAGCAGTTTTAACATTAGAAAAAGGCCATCAGTCAGATAATGAAAGAAGTAACGCAAGCCTTCCAGAGAAGAGTAATGTAGAAACAGAATCAGCTAATGGATTGGAAAGCTGTAGTGACCATGCAGAAATCAAGGAAAGTACAGGAGAATGCAGCAAAGATGAAGATGCTTCAGGCAATGTCGATGTATGCAACAAAGATGAAGATACTTCAGGCAATGTTGATGTAAGTTCTTCTGTCCAAGAACCTCCAATACAAACTTCAGGAAGTGAAAATCAGGAATTTGAAGTAGAAAATGTTACTATAATGAACATAGATCTTACCAATCAGGACATTTGTGAAAGTACTCTTGAAAAAATGGAAACAGAAGCTAGCCCCAAAGATGATGTATGTGCCCATGCAACTTTTGAGAAAGTAAATCAGACATCATGTAGTCCTCAAAATGAATTAATGGAGAACATAGAAACTTTGACAAAAGGAGACCAGCCCATAGCTAGTCCAGAAAATGCATTGTTGGAACATCCAGAACCTTTAGGAAAGGATGAGCCATCAGAGAGCCCCAGAAGTGAATTGTGTGATCATCCCAAAGTCATGGAAGTAGATAATTCTGAGGCTGAACTAAAATCAGTAGTAAACTCTGGAAGTCCAAAAACTGTTCAAGATGAAGAACCAGATACATTAGTACCCAGTATTTCTATGGACAGTACATCAGAACAATCCTTAAAAGAGAATGTCATTTCAGAAAGTGGAGAGGGTGGAACTTCAGAGTCACTGCAGGTAAATGCTGAACGTAAACATTTTGGTGAAGGTAACAGTGAAATGATACCAATGGATTGTGATTCATTTTGCAGTGACCATAATGAACCTCAAATTGAGCAGTTACCACCAGCTGAAAGTACAGAACAAGGAGAAATGAATGCCTTACAATGTGATGCAGGGAACTCCACATCAGTTTCTGATGAAAAAGATGAAATTATTCCTCAAGAAAGAGAGTGCCAGCCAGATATCAAAAAAGAGAAAAAGACTCGAACTAGAAGATCTAGGTTTCACTCTCCATCGACAACTTGGTCTCCTTCTAGGAGAGAGGGCAGGAAATCTCAGTCACCATCCCCTAAAAGGGATATGAACAGAGACAGGAGCTCACGATCACCCAAGAAGGAAAGTGTCAGGGAGGGGAGGAGATCTTTATCTTGTTCTCCAAATAGAGAAACACTTAAAGATGAGAAAAAACCACCATCTAGATCTCCCAAAAGGGAAACTGTCAGGGGAAGTAGGAGATCTACATCTCAGTCAAGAACTAAGGATTCATCTCCAAGGCAAAAATCTAGGTCTCGAAGCAGTGATAGAGATTGTCAAAGAAGAGCTCATGACAGAGAAAGAAGAAATAAGAGGTGGTCTAGGTCACGATCTAGGTCAAGATCACGATCTAGGACAAGAAGTAAAGCTTCTTCATTCTCTAGAAATGAGAGAGAAAGTCATTCACCTCGACGGAAAGAGAGATGGGGAAATGACAGCTGGAGGAGTCCCAGAGGGAATGATCAATACAGGCGAAGTGATCAAGAGAAACAGAATGAAAATCTTAAAAAAGAGAAGGACAATATAGAAAAAAACAATGATGATCAGTGTTCTTCAGACAAGCGGAGGAATGATTGTCCAGATTGGGTAATGGAAAGAATAAACTCTGTTCCTGAAGGCAGGAACAGAGAGAGAGAGAAACCACATTGGGAAGACAGTAGGCATGATAATTCAGGACACTCTTGGAATAAAAACTTTGGTTCAAGCTGGATTCCAAATCGAGGGAGAGGTCAGCGTGGACGAGGTGGGCGTGGGCGAGGTGGTTTCATGTATGGAGACCAGAGTGAAAATCACTGGCCAAACAGAAAACCTGTCCCAGGGAACTCAGATAGTCCTGGGAATGAAGTTTCAAGGTTCTCAGAACATCAGCCATACAAGCGTAAGAATGAACAAGACTACTCGTTTGACACACCTGCTGACAGATCTGGGTGGACATCTGCATCCAGCTGGGCTGTAAGAAGAACTTTACCTGCTGATGTGCAGAACTATTATTCAAGAAGGGGACGCAATTCATCAAGCCCACAGTCTGGATGGGGAATGAGACAAGAAGAGGAGACATCTGAACAAGGTATTAATCGTTTTGAAATGTAGTATCTTAGTTACAGTTGCAGTAGCTGAGCAAAAGCGTAGTCACATTGTCCTGTGTTGGGCTGATTAGTTCTTCAGAACCAATCTGAGGTAAATCCATAGTCTTTTTGCAATATGGAGTGGTTAAGGTGTTGAGTTTGGGGATTTCTTTAGTTTTGATAGCTTTTTGATTTTGCTTGAAGTCAAAGTCTGGGTTTAAGGACTATGCATCTAAAGAGTGCTGCTCAAGGAAATGGGTTTGGCGGAAGAGAAAACACTTCCTCTTCATAGTTATTTTTAGCATCTGCACAAGTTTTAAAAAGGGTAATTCTTTCCAAGAAGACTTGAATTTGCCTATGCAGACGCACATGGCAGATTTTAGAGATGACAAATCACTGTGTTGACGTTATTCTTGCTCCCAAATAAGCATGGCAGTCTTTAGTTAAAAAAAAACAAACTAGGGAAATTTATAAAAGCAAAATCAGTACTTTTACTGTACTTCAGCATTAAAATTCCTCTAAAACTTCAGTAGAAGTATAAAGCTTTCAAGGTTTTTTATATCTAAAAGGTAACTGCCCTGACAGAAATGTATACATTAATAACCTTTAAAGATAGATGTGAATTGAATTCAAAAACTATGAAGTCCATTTTTTAAGACAACTACACTTGAACTTTCCCATTGTCTCCTTCTTTCTTTTCATTTTCATCCATTTTAATCTCATATGCCAACAGTCTTCTCCCTCTTCTCAGAGACAACTGCACCCATGGCTTAGTTTCAAGGCAATGCTGTCAACCTTCAGTCTGCTGCAGGAAAAACTTATCAAACCTGTAATTAAAACCATTTTGTGATTTACAGACTTTTGCATATCACAGAATATTCAGAGTTGGAAGGGACCCACAAGGATCATCAAAACCAACTCTTAAATGGCACCACTGCCTCCTGGCGGGAATTGAACCTGGGTCTCCCACATGACAAGCAGGGACACTTACCACTGTACTAAAGTGGATTTTCAATATAGTTCAGGAATAATCATGCTGTTACTCTCTTTTGAAACCTGGATTTAGCTGAGAATAGTACAACAGTCTCTCGTAACTGGTTAAAAGTCTAGATTGGCATCATGACATGGTTGGAAATAAACTGGTCCTCTTGGGCAACCTGCTTTTTGCTGACTCTGCTTGAGGAGGGACGTTGGGTGACCCTTCCAACCGCAATGATTCTCTTATCCCATAGGCTTTAAAAATGAGGGCTGAAGCATAAGGCCTTAAATTGCAATCCCTGTGAATTAGATGACAAGGTTCCTCAAGGAAAGAATTCTAAGGGAAGGACATCTGAATTACATCCCATCAATAATTTCCCCAAACTTATTTCTTGACTTCTGCAAGGCTTGCTGTTTGTATCTGGATTTTAATTTTTGGCTTCTGTTGAAGATGGGATGCTAAAGTAATTTGTTTAAGAAGTGCCAACATAAGAGGTTATTTTTAGTTCTAGGCTTTACCTGTTGTACTGTTACAGGACTTTTGAACAACTTTTTCCTAATATGAACATCTCTTTGGTGAAAAATTGCAGTTTCATTGTGATGAAATAATCGTCTTAAGCTATGGGAACGAGTGGAGCAAACAGAAATTAAGACGCAGGGTTCCACATTAACCTGAACATTTTAAACTCAGAAACTAGCATTTCACTCTGTGACATTTATGGTTGTGAGTGCTATGTAATAATGTAATGCAGTATCTTGAAAAATACTCAGAGAAAGCTTTTTCATACTCCATCCTTCTGAAGAGTTTAGACACCTGGCTCCCCTTTTGCTTTATGAAGTACAAAATTTCTACTTCATATACTTTCTGTTTTTTCTTTTGATAGATCCAAACTTCAAAGACCAAGGCAACCAGCAAGGTGATGGTTCTCAGTTACCAATAAATATGATGCAGCAACAAATGAATGTAATGCCACAAGTGAATGCACAGCACCAACCAATGAATATCTTCCCATACCCAGTGGGTGTCCATCCTCCCTTGATGAATATGCAACGAAATCCTTACAACATCCACCCTCCAATGCCCATGCATCTCCCTGCTGGAGTGCCTCTCATACAGGTAGCTGCTCCCACAAATATTTCTCAGGGATTACCTCCGCCTCCACCTCCACCCCCACCATCTCAACAAGTCAACTACATTGCTACACAGCAAGAAGGAAAACAATTGCAGGTATGCTTTATCAGAAGCCATGGCAAGAGCAGTAGTGAAATAACATCAGTTAAGAGTTATTCTCGAATACCATAATCTTGATAAATTTATACTTGCAGTTTCTTTCTCTCTTGTCTGTTTTCTCCACCTCACACCAAATTTGAAGTGGAAGTATGAGAATATGGTTTGTGTTGAGACTGTAGCTTTTAAATAATAGCACACAACACCATAGCTGGGTTTCTGTGGTAACAGGGTCTTCCAGCTAGTAATGGAACACTGAAAAATTTCATCAGTGTTGTTCATGACCTTTTTCTTCTTAAAAGTGCTCTGTTTCCAAAACTAAATTTTCCCCTTCCAAACCTAATTTTGAAGCTTTAGGAAATGCTGGAATCCCCTTCCAGCAGCATGTAGGAAGTGACCTAAACTTTCGTGTTGCAGTTCTCATCCTATGGGGTCTTATCAGCAGAGGAGAATGACCAATTACTCCATGGCACCCATTTGTTCCGCACTTCCATTCTCCAGCTGTCACACTCTCAGCTGCTTCCCCACACATGCATTTTCTAATCTGTTCAATTTTTTGAACTTTTTTGTTAATGATTTTCAAGGTCTCTTTGGTGATTTTTACTTCCCCCTTGTTGCCTGATTATCCTGGGTTTGCATGCCCTTTTTGAAACCAAACTCTCACTTTTTCCTCCAGTTTCAAAAAGATTCAGCCGTGCTTGGGTCGAGTCAGACCATCTTTTATGCCTTTGAGGATATCTTAAAACAACCTTCGTGTATGTATCCTCTTGTAGCGAGCTGTTTATATTAAGATATTTTATATCAGGGAAAGGAATATCAACAGCCTGAAGGAGAGCACATGGCCTTGTGAGAAGATGTAGCATTGCATTTGTGATAAGTAAAGGGCTCTTCAGGGCTTGACTGGGGTTTGTGCTTTTCTTTTGTTACTGCCTGTTCTAACCTAAAATGCTTTCCCTTGTGTTCCAGGTTGAAAAAGTGATATTGTAGAACAAATTACTTCTCTCTTGTTTTCATGCATCATCTCTAAAAATTTGAAGTAAACTGATGAATGGCCTACATTGCTCTCACATTCCACTGCTGTTACCCATTCATATTCATTAACTTAGAACAAGGCGACTTAAGTGCTGTCAGAAATACTGAGTGGGGTTATAGGCCATATGAAATATTTTATTACACTGCATGGTAAACCAGCAAGGTACTGCTAGAACTAAAACACTGGTAAATTGCTTGTTGATTTGATTAATGCCTGCTGTGTGTAACTAAAATATTTTCAGAATTGGAAATCCAGCAGGTTTAACCTCCAGAAGTGTAAGAAGTCAGAACATAGGCCACAAGCCTCTGAAATTAGTATCTAGTACACCAATAAATATGTTTTTAAAAAGACTGTGTATTGTTGCAAAACACAGTTACTTGTTGTAAAGCCCCTCTTACATTTGTTGCTCTTACCTGCTTTTGTGGAATGATGTCTGTGAACCTGAATATTCTTGGGAGCTGCTGCTGCTTTTTCTTTGAGCTTTCATTTAAGTCTTCAGTGGTAGCACAATAGGAATGACTGAATACAGCAGACTCCACCTGTCCTTCCTGATGAATGGAAAATTAAAAGAATGCACTGGTGAGGTTAGCATGCTGATTATAACAGCTCCATTTTGGTGTCCTTTCCAAAGAGCTCAAATTCCTGTTTCATTATTTTCCATCTGGATAAATGCAGATGTGTTAAAAGTAATGGCAATTACCTGCAAAAAAGCAGCAGTTAGCATAACCTGCCAGAAACATGTTGGGAGGCTGTGTTCCGGGCTTGTGCTAAAAATAGCTTCTATCTGAAGTCTGAGAGCTTAATTTTTCAGTTCCTGTGTGTCTGCAGTGCCTGTGGTCTTCCAGTGATACAGTAGTCCCTCACCTCTTTGTGCATCGATTTCTGCTCCCTCGCATCTTTGCGGTATTTTTTCCAGTGAATGCGCCATAGTCTTCCCTCGATTCTTCACAGCTTTTTCCTGTGTGCACGTGCACAGAGTGCCTCTCCCACCCCAGGGGGCAGAACTGGCACACCCTGCAGGGCAGGGCTGACACACCCAGTGGTGCAAGGGGGTGGTGCCTCTCGCTGGCTTGGGGACTGCCCAGAGTCTGCTCCCTTACGTGTGTTGGAAAGTTCCATGGCGGAGAAGGTTTTAACAGCTTATTACAGCTGCTCACCATGGGGCTGTGCTGGGACCCTGTCAGCTGGTGGTGACACAGCAGTGGCAGTGGCAAAAGCCAGGGACTCCCCAGCAGCAGCACGGCTGCAGGGAACCCCTCAGATTCCCTGGGACTCCTCAGGTGGGGAGGGGCAGAAGAGATCCCCTTTGCTCCCCTGTCCTGTCACAGGGTGAGGGGAGATGCTGGGAATGCCTCCTGATGCTCTGGGGCTGAGGGGGGGTCAGGGTGATGGGCATGGCTTATTTGAATATGCATGATCCACGACTCTTCACGGAATTCAGCTTTTGCGGTACTCCTGCAGTCCCCAACCCCCCCAAATTCGAGGGATTACTGTATTTGGAAATGGCCGGAAAGTGGCTTTTCCTGAAGAGATCCTGGTACTTCTGCCCACATTTCATCTCTAGCCTGTGTGTTTACATTTGAAATCCATTCTCAATTTCAAGCTGATAAGAAACATGGAAATAGATGTTTTCAAAGCAGCATCATTATGATGGTGGAATGCAAGTGTGCTTTAAGGTATCTTTTTGCATGTGTGTTGAGGTGCTGATTTTTAAATGGAACATTAATTTCATTTACAAAACAGGGCTATGATAAGTAGACAGGTCCTGCAGCCATAAACTTTCTTCCCACTATGATAACACCCTCCATGCCTGTTTGCAGGGTATTTTGTTTTATCACTGGGATCAGAGTAAGAATCTGGAAAGCCATCGTGGTGATGTGGAGGATGCTTTACGTCTCAAGCTGTTCCTTTTCTTTTCCTTTGAGTAGATCTAATATAATGTGTGTACCTTCATAATAATGAACAGTGTGGAAATTAGGTAATTAACAAAGCATGTAGTATTCATGCTTTTTCTGTAGCAACTGAGACTCCTAGAAAGGCACATTTTCATATAGGAGAATAACGTATTAACTACTGATAACTTTTTAAAACAGGGTGTTCAAAATGCTGCTCATTTAAGTAATAACATGAGTGCTCCAGCCTTGCCTGCTTCAGCAGCAGTCGTGGGAAACGTGGGAACAGTTCAGGGACCAAGTTCGGGTAATGCAACGTCGTCAGGTCACATCAAGAGCTCTAATGCAGCTGTAAAATTTGGAGAAAACAAAGCAAGTGTAACAGTGGAAGCCAGTGCAGATAGCTCGAAGAAGGACCAGGCAAGTTCAAAGCTCTGCATATATTTCTGTATTCACTGTATTTTATACGTTTATATTAAAATATATACATTTTCATATTTCTATATAAATTTAGATATGCTAAAAGTAGGAAGTTATGACAATAATCCTTTGACGTATTATACTCAATACCATTGTGTGTGTCATGTTTTTGTGGCGGCCACAGGACACAGAGTAGCCAGTTGACTCTTTTTAATGTGATCTTCCTTAAAGCAGGACTATTGTGAATATTACTTTAACTGCTGTGGGACAACAGAACAGAGGCAGCTCCCTGAAATGCTAAAATGTTGGTGAGGGGAGTGTGGTTTTCTAGTCTTCTGTAGTATCTTTTGTCCTGTAAAGTTTTAAGTTGTGATTGATAAAGATACATATGCAGGCAGTGTAAAATAACGCTTAGGTTTGTTTTCTCACTAGAAACTGTTAATTCAAGAAAAAGCGGCACAAGAGGTCAAATTAGCTATTAAACCTTTCTACCAAAATAAAGACATCACTAAGGAAGAATATAAAGAAATTGTGCGGAAAGCTGTAGATAAAGTAAGTTGGTCTGGTAAACCAAGACGCATACATTTCAACTGAGGGAGGGTTTGGGGTGGATTTCTTCTTCTTATGGGAACAATTGGTAATTGATGGGAAGCGGGGAACAGGAGAAGCAAAAATACCTTCCATCCTTTTTCATCCAGGAGAGCTTTCTTGGCTTCTCAGAAAAGAACTGTGGGGAAGAGTTGAATTGGAGTTCAGAAGTATTTGAGAAACAATCAGGAAGTATTAGAAGTTTTAAAATATGTTATACCTGAGATGAAGAAATTCAGGGTGTTGGGGAAATAAAAAATAATGTGGAACTGTGGCAAATTAATAGAAATGTTTCAAACTTCTTTTTCTTTAAAACTGTTGTAGGTTTGTCATAGCAAGAGTGGAGAAGTTAATTCTGCAAAAGTGGCAAATCTAGTGAAAGCGTATGTAGACAAATACAAACATTCACGGAAGAAAAATCCTGAAGAGGCAGTCTCCTGTGAAAGGAAATAGAATATGTTTTCATTTTTTAGTTTTATCCTATCTGCAAAGTGCAATTTCAACATGAACCATTAACTGAAAATTGTACATGATGGTGATTTGAATTTGGTTTTGATAAAATTATTTTTCAAGGTAGTATATAATGTTCTTTTCTAAAGAAATATAGATCTGCAGGGCAACTTCTTTATTCCTTTTTAAAAACAGATCTCTAAAAAATAAAGGTGTAAAGAAGAATCATTAGGAATGTATGATTGTGTGGATACTTAGATGTACAGCATTTTGACTTGAATAACAGAGTGCATTAAATTAGAAACTTCTGAGTACGCTGGGTTTGGAACAGGTATGTACAGTACATGTAATCGGTCAGATTGAATGTTTTCTTTTGATTGCTCCTTAATTATAGCAAAGATAAAAGAATTGAATTGCCTTGACAAATATTTCTAGTGTTAACTGGACAGGCGCAGTACAGGGGTCACAATGTGTATATTAAAAAAGCATGTGGAATTATCTGAACACGAGAACCGTTTAGATTTTAAAAAGAAAAATCATGAACAGTAAAGTGTGCTGCCCAAAATCATGGGTGCTGCACATCTGTTGTAACACCAAATAAAAATTATGCTGCTTGGTATTGCTTGTGATGTTTTTCAATTTTTTTCAAGATAGTGGGATAACTTGAGTATTTTTTTATGTTCTGAAAGCCCTCAGTCACCACACACTGACAGCCTCAGTTCATGTCTAACCCTGCCCTTAGCTCGTAGAGAATTAGTGTACTAGAGCTGGATGTTCAGAAACAGAAACCAGTTTCTTTTTCAGGTAAAATCAAGAAAGCTGGAATTTATTAAGTGCCAGTTGACCAGAAGACTGCCAGTTGTGCCAATCTTAGCTGCATAATTCTTTTCTTCATTAGCTAGGAACTGTAGCGTGGATCACCAAACCAGTCACTGAATCTGTGCCATCAGATGTCACGTGTTCCTGCTTCCCTGAGCACTTTTATGTAGAGAGATTACTAGAGGTACCACAAGCATTTCAAAAGCAGATATGGGGGCACTGAATGTGCCAGGGGAATGCTTAGACCTAAGGTAAAACCAGTTTCACTGAGGTGCAGCAGCAAGGGTTGCTGGAACACTGAGATCACTGTGTGCTCCTAAAGAACAGAATAGCTTGGGGTCCTCCTTTGAGTGAGAAGGAGCCTTACTCTGAGACAGACATATTTGTTCCCTTACTCTTAGACTGTTACTAGAATTTTGTCAGTAGCCCTTCACACCTGCTATTCCATGATCTTTGGTGTTGGCTCAGCCTGGCTTCTGCTCCAGCCGGAGGTCTCCTGGCCCAAAAGCCAAGGCTAAACCGTTCTGACAGAAAGCGTCAGTTGAGTTTTCTGAGAAATTACCTCTTTGTAGCCAGTAGTTTCCAAGTTACCTGTTCTTGGCAGAAAACAGTCTCACCTTGCAAGAAACTTTTGCAGGAGCCTGAGGATGAAATAAGGGATATGCAGCCTTGTACACACCCACACACAAAGTTGAGAGAGAGAGATGTGTAAAAATGTGATGTTTGTCATAGCATTTTATCACTTTAACTATCACTTTCAGCAGACTTAGTGAAGTATTTGACTGGCTATTTTTGTGTGCCTAAATACAAATGCTATGTAAATTAGAAACAGCTATAATACATTTTCTACAGTCAAGACAGGTTTTAATTTTTTCAAAATACTCAGTTTTACATTGTGGTAGCAATTTGTAAGATCTCTTGAAATATTTTAAGCTAAAATGGGTTAGCACTTTTTGAAAAATGTAGCAAATTGCTATGTCTACCCTGGTTTATCACGCCATGCGTACTTTATTACATTTTCTTTCTCTGAATTTTTGGACTTTAATTACTTTTTATATCTTTTTTTACTGTATACAGTTGAGCCTTGCTATAAAGCTCCTTTCAGGAGTCAAGTAAGTGTTGTATGGGATGTTTTTTCCCCTTTTGGAGGAGATGGAAATTGGGTGGGAAGAAACAACGGAGGATTTGAACTGGGAGAAGGGAGGGGTCATTAGTTTCTTCTTCTGTAGCTCCTGGCTGGAAGAAAAGCTGTCACTGGCTGCCATGTTAGTGGGGCAGTGACTATAGTGATGCTCCACTGTATTTCAAAACCTAATGAAGAATAGCAGATAGAGTAGCATGTGATTGGTAACTTTATTTTTTACAATTAAATACTTTGAAATTTATCAGAAAATATACAGTTTGTTACAATTTCTATGTTGAATTAAAAAAAATGCATTGCCTTAATCTGTAGCCTCTCCTGTTTTTCCCAAAAAGCAGCAAGGTCTCTGCTGGTGTGGCTGCCTGAGGAGGCGAGTCTCGCAGCCTCATAGCTGTGTTTTGTGAAAGCTGTGTGTCTATTTATCGAAACTCTGGTACTGGGAAGTCCCAACATGCACTAGCACTGAAAGCAGAGAGGTGGGGATGCTGAGCCCCCAGGGTATTGGTAATTCCTTCACTCCAAATTACCTTGAGGAAAACAATGACAAGACTGTGTACCTTCTGTGAACTTACACAAATCAAATGGGTTTTCCATGCAGTTCTTCCCGTCTCACTGTGAATGCTGCTTGAATGTCTCATCCTAAAGATATCTCTTACGAGCACAGGGGCTGTTCGAAGTCCACAGTACAGTGTATATAGCATAAGGCTAGAGTGCTGTCTACTGAAAAAATACTCTAAAATCTAGTTTTGTGTAGTGATTAACAGTTTCTAATAAATTCTTTTCACTAAGCTGGTAGTGTTTGCTCGTAAATGACTCTGGCTCAAGTGGTTTAATTCAGAAAGCAAGGTAGATTCTAGGACGTGCACATCCATTTATCTTGTTCTGTGTTGTCTGGACTCCCCCTCCTTTTCATCTAATTTGTTTTTAGTCTTCACCCTGCCTTGCCCACTCGGCAAGCTACAAGCTAAAAAAACAAATGCATGTGGCAAAATGTCCATTTACTGTGTGACTTTAAGTACAAGATCTTGCAAAACATCAAGGGGCTCGGGGCATGGCAGCAACTGCTGCAGGAAGAAACAGGGCAGGACTCAGACCAGGCGGGCTGTCCCCCACACACTACACCCATCAAAGCTCTGAGTGTCCATGAAATGGGGAACTTAGGGTAGGAGAGCCTGCCTGCCTTGGGAACAAAATTCCAGGCATCACTTACTTAACTTCCACTTAACTTTTTCCTCCCCTGTAGCGTCATGAGCACATGGGTGAGAGTTACAGTGATGGAAGTAGACTAGTAATGTTTTTCAGTATTACTATGTCACAGAATCACNTATCACATTGATCAATACTGGATTAATAGTAGAGACAAAGTACATAACCAGTGTAAGTTATTACTTATTAGATGGAGTAGACTTCAAAATAATGTAGCATCTATGAAAATCTAAAAGAAACCCCACTAACCTAGAGATCAGAAATAAACACTAAAAGCATAAATATTTGTGTAAAAGGAGATGAAACGAGAAAGCAGAGGCTGGGATATGAAACTTGACTCAAACTTGATTCATTCTTTTCCAGTATTACAATGCCCAGTCTCACCAAAGTAAAGCTTTCAACCTCATCTTCATTTTCCTTGATAGCAATAAATCGAGGGGATAACAGCAGTACAGTTGATGTTCATTGCACACAGTAAACAATCAAACCCAGAGTGGAATGCAGCACAAATTACTGCAGGAGCCAAACCCAAGCCATTCTGGCAGCAGGTCGTCATATAATTAAGCCTTGAAGTGTTGTGGAAATTACACTGAAACCCCTTTAAATTATGAGGAGCAGCTATCAAAAACATCCAGGCATTCCTAGATGCTTTGGTGCAGTAATGGGTGTGATGATAAAAAATAAATCTGGAAGTCAGTTCACCTATAAATTCCAGAGCCTTTCACAAAAATTCAGGGTTCTTGAGGACTGGAAATGTGGCTTTGTGTCAAGCTCAGAGCTCTAGCCTGGAAGCCCAGGGCAGTTCCTAGAGGGGAATTCAGTTACTATTTAGAGTTCAAATAGACATAAGGAGGTACTTGATAACTGGGGAGATACAAAACACAACTTTCCAGTGCAGGCACCTTCCATTACATGGGTTGTGGCAAGGGGATTCAATTTTTGATGCATCGTGGGTTTCCATGGGGCAGCTGGAACCCACCACAGCCCATGTCCTAGGGAACGTTTCGTATTTCATACATTCACCACCTAACTCCATCCTAAACAATAAAAACAGAGCACTTTGCCCAAAGGTAAGGACAAGCAGACATTTGGGTAAAAGAAAAAATCACTATTTGCCAGGACAGCAGATTACCTATGGACATGCAGGTTTAAACCCCCAAAGAAAAAATCTCTGGAAAGCCTCTCAGATTGCAGTTTGCAGGAAACACACCCAACAGGCATTCAGAGGCCACCTTAGAACAGCTGTCCACTGGCCACCCAGTGTCACAGAATGTCATAGACATGATTCATCTTTATGAGATTTTTGTTACTCTAATACTGCATTTCTTTTCACCTAAGTTAGATCAGCCTTTTTCAAAGACGTGAGCTCAGATTGCTCTCTGGTTATCTTAGCACAGACAGGGAGAAGCCAAGACCCCAAATGGCAACTATGCTGTGAGAAACAACCCACTGACACAACCAAGTGAAAAGCAGCAGCTCATTAAAACCAACCCAAGGAGGTTTTGAAGTTACAGTAATTTAATAAGATATTGCCATCTCACCACAGACTGCTAACTTTACTCATTATAATCAGCCTTGAATTCTCTGCCAGTTCAAAATGATTCATGAACTAAAACCTGTGTGAAATTCCCCTTATCCAAGAGCTCCATCCAGCTACACACAACCTCCCCACCCCTGCAGAGCTGCAGCCCCAACCACTGCAGGTGGACCCTCTGCCACACAGGACACAGGCAACCTTCTGGCTCCACAACTTTCAACTTGGTGCCCGTGCCAGGCTCTGCAGCCTCCACACACCCCCGACCCAGCAATCGAAAGGACATCAGCCTTCGGAGCACCCGGCAGGTCAGTAACTACCTGGTAGGAAAGGCAGAGGAGCGGGGAAAGCCCGATGGGATGATTACGGACCCATGGCAACAGATACTGAGCAGTGATTGGAATTGAACTCGCACCTCCCGAGGCATTCCAGGGCTTCTCCCTCAGGGCTACCCTGCTTTGAAATGAACAAGAAAAAAAGGACACAATACATGGCTGTGCAATTCAGTCCTGACTACAGAAGATACACCAGGAGCAGTATCATCAAGCAACGATGAGCATAAATAAGAGCCAATTTAAAGGTGAACAACTGCAGTGTATTTTCTCCTTCCAGGCAAGGTTGCTGCAAAAGCTTTCAGTGGAGGTTAGACCAGGCAAACAAAGTGCTCTGTTATGTGCTGATAGCAACCACCTCTAGAGGCCTCTGCCCCGTGATTGAGGAACACCATTTACTTTGGCAAAAGATGCTTTTAGCATCCATACTATACTGCAGAACACCTCAAAAGAAATTTAACAGTAAATACAAGAGATTTCCTCATTTTAAACAGCTAGCTAACCTGGAATAATAGTGTAATATAGTTTTGCTATGTTTTTTTTCCCTAAGAACTTTGCACTAGTCTTCAAGAAGATGCTGTGGAGCTAAGCCACAACAAAGATTCTCTAAGACTGTGTTCTAGTGAGATAATGCTCACTGGAGAGGACGGGACATTTTACATCAGTAATGAGCAGAGGTGACACCAAAGTAACTCACAATAAAAAAATACACATAAGAGAAATTTTGCAATTATCTGTTCAAAAATAAAGGTCATATATCATGGATTGTGTGCAAGATGAAATGCACATTGCTAGTTCTTCTCTCCCTTCAATGAACTTTCAAAAACTGGATTTGTCAAAACCAGCTGTGGAGTTACATGAAAACAACTCTACAAACTCACCCAAATCATTGTTATGAGCAAAAAAATACAGCTGACATGGGGCTAAGCCATCACACTGCAGAACGTTTAGTTACCTCACCTCTGTGAATCCTGCAGCTTTTTGGAACTATGTTCTGAAGTGGGACAGTCGTGGAGCAATCAGCCGGGATGTACTTCCAGGAAAAGTGATGACTATGCACACAAGCCTACAGGACACACTCCTGCTCTATATCCCAGGCTGTCAGGCACCATTGGCACTGAGCCCTCCAATCCTTACTCAGACATTGCAGGGCAGCCTTGGAACAGGCTCAGCTGCAGTGAGAGTTGTGCTGAGCTCTGTAAAAGGCCTGTAACAAGAACTGTATGA